>AWOL01S0015455.1:90696-110355 GCA_000715115.1 Nicotiana otophora | reverse complement strand
AGAACAATGTCCGAGAGAAATTATAGATAAGTTACAACGAAGTTATATAGGAGCTTACAAATATTAGTATGATAATTTGTTATTGGCTACTAAGAGGCCTAGTTCAAACAGAACCCTTCCTAGAAGGTGGCTGCGTAGATTAGGTACTTTTCAAAAGAATTATATTTGTATGTGAGATTTGAAAGTTCTATTAATAAAATAAAAGGCTCTAAGCGTTGAATTTATTTTATGAATTGTCTTACACTCTTACTTAGTTACTTAATGGATTATAATTATATTAAATAAATTATAACTCTATTACATATTTATAATTTCTAGAATATTTTATTACAAGTCTTTTGTTTTAATATTTTATAATTCTTTACTTAGTTTTCTAATTTTTGTTTAATTTTTAAATTTATTAAATAAGTCAAAAAACTAGATATTGCAAACTTTAAAAACTTAGTCATTGTCAAAAGAATATCCGTTGCCAAACTCAATGCTTAAATAATATTTTTTAAAAACGGCACTTAAGGCCCGCGAACCTGTCCCGTCCCATCCCGTTTGTTAGCGGGACGGGATGGGCCTACCGTCCGCCCCGTCCCGTCCCGTCCTGTCCCATCCCGTTTGTTAGCGGGACGGGATGGGCCTGCCGTTTCATCCCGTTTGTCTCGTCCCATTTCGTCCTGTCCCCCACCGTCCCGGCTAAATATTGTCCCATCCCGTTAATTTTGTCCCGTCCCATCCTATTCCATCCCTTTGGACAACCATATGGTCTCGTGAAATAAGGCCACTCGGGATGAGTGCAGAATTAGGTTCGTGATGTAATGATTGGAGCTATTATTATTTATAAGGCAAGTTAAGAATAAATTAGGAAAGGATGGGTCGTCTAACAATGGTTAAATTGGCATGATGGTGGCAATGATCAGTTCTTTCAGCGTATTGAGTTATGCATATGATTTGTGGCGGTAGGTGTGAGGCTTGACGGCCGGCGTAATTGATTTTATTTGGAGGAATTCAAGTATTATGGTATGTTATATGTAGATGGACCCCATAAGAGTTATGGTGGTTTAGACCACTACTTGAGGTTGGTATTTCCTGCGGATATGAGAATTCAGTCACGTGTTGCAGTGGTTCTCTTAAAATAAGTTAAGTAGAAGGTTTCTATATGATGAGAGTGTTTACCCTATTAGTGGTCCAGGAGTTATGATGAAATTCTTGTATTCTTGCGCATTGGCGTGATTTAGTGCATCAAGTGGCATGGGATTCGAAAGTTGAGGATTCGAGATTGCGGTTCGGTGTTGTCAAGGATGTCATGAGCTAGGTTGAGCAGGAAAAAGTATTTAGATGTTTAAAATAAGATGGTATTGTTTTCGGCGACACCTAAGGTCGATGACATGTGTAAGAGGCCTTGTGTATTGATTTTTGGATTCTTGATTTACTTTACAACTTTAGTGCGGTTGGTGGTATGGATGTGCAGACTTGTTACCTGGTGCGGAAGGTCGTGTGAGAGTATCCCACGAGAAGAAGGTATAAGTGTGACGTGTTGTCACTTTATTGAGTGAATATTGAAACCAAGTATGAAGATTGTGGTAATATCGATGATTCGAGAATCTATGGCTGGAGGGCGCTCAGTTCACTTGGTTGGGGACTGTGGAAGTTTGTTCCAGTTATGATGGTTGTTCTTGTGTGTTATGGGAAAAAGGGTTATTATGGATCCTTGAAAGGTTATTAGCCTAGTACGGTGCGATCAGAATCGGCTTGAGGTCTTTGGATAGATTTAAATATGAATATGGGCTCTATATCAGGCCGTATGTATTCATTTCTGCATAGCGATCCTTATAGAGGAGTATTCGGGCATTGGATGTCGTTTCGTCGTCGGCTATTTCATGTAATACTATATTGTTCCGTGTGAATTGTGAAACAAACTTGGTAAATTTCTTATGTGTCGAGGTTCCGCATAGCAATGGTGTTATGTGAGCAGGATGGCTCTCGAGATTCAAATCATATATCGCACCTTAGTCGTGCTTGAGTTTTGTAGCGTATGGCGCTATCTGTCTCCCCAGGGATGGTATTATGCACTTAGCATGCTTGTGGCCGATATTCGAGTATTTTGTAGTAATAAGCATTCTAGCTCGGTAAGTATCTCTTTATGTAGATTTTATGTGTGGATCGGGTGGCACGCTGCCAAGGGTATGTTGTTTGGATCGGGTTGCACGCCGAAATAGTGGAATATTGATTACAGTCCCCTATATCGAGTTTCGTGTGTTTTGTTTTCCATTTTCTGGGGAAAGTTCATAACACCTTTTCGGTTGTCTAATTAGTTGTGTGGGTTGAGTAGTCCCTTCCAGAATTCGTTTTCCTTATGTATCACGTTCGAGTTTCTAACTTATTGGCACATTGCGGCATCATATGAGACTTTTGGTCATGTTTGTGATGGCTTGTTGCCTGAGCAACTTATACTGGGTGAGACGAGATTTTTGGATCTGGGATCAGTGCGATCGGATTATATGGAGTATATTAAAGAGCAAATACCATTATTTGGTTCATAATGGGGTGACAATTCTAGTCAAAGGGAGAGATTCAATGATTTGTTGACTCTGCAGTTGGTTATGAATTTTTACACATCTCTTCCGTCGTGGCGGTATTGCAAGAGTTGGAACAAGACTTATATATGTCATGAAGTGCATTGTGAGCATCATATTTGTGGAATTTCGGCTATTGTTATCAAAGAATGTTATTATGGTCATGTGAGTTATGCAGTGCATAGAGTGAATTTAGCAAAGGTATGCAATCATGTATCGGTGCATCGTGTAGTGATTGATACGGTGTTCGTATGATAGGAGCAGGCTTGGCATAGAATTTCGGATGTTAGAATTGGACTCTAAGGCTTATTTGGCTAAGTAAAAAGGGAGAATCTTCAGACTGGCTCGAGCTAGTGTGCTCAACTGAGTTGTGGCAGCATAGGTAAGTGCATGAGGTATTAAACAATGATTTCGGACAACTCCAGCGCAATTCTTAGCACGTTCGAGGACGAACGTATCTTTAAGTGGGAGAGAATGTAACGACCTGATCGGTCATTTTGATCTATAGCGCGTCGTTCGGTGGTTTAAGGCCATGAGCAGCTTCACTTCAGGTATTATGACTTGTACGCGTGGTCGGGATTGAATTTCGGGAAGATTGGAGTTGAATTGGAAAGAAAATTCTCACTTCGAAAGCTTTAAGTTGGAAGAATTGACTAAGATTGGATTTTAGAGTTAACGACCTCAGAATCGGGATTTGAAGGTTTCAACAGGTTCGTATGATGATTTCGGACTTGGGCGTATGTTCGGATCGGTTTTTGGATGCCCCAGAAGCGTTTCGGCACCTATTGTGGAAGTTAGCATTTTGGAAGAATTCCATAAATTTAAGTTGAAGTGCATTTCAATGTTATCGATGTCCGTTTGGAATTCCGAGTCTAAGAATAGCTCCGTATGGTGATTCCGGTATTGGGAGCGCGTCCGAAAATGGATTTGGAGGTCCGTAGGTCATTTTGGAGTCGTTTGGCGAAACTTAGAAATTTGAAGATTTTTGAAAAGTTTGACCGGAAGTGGACTTTTTGATATCGGGGTCGGAATCCGATTCCGAAAGTTGGCGTAGGTCCGTAATGTCAAATGCGACTTGTGTGCAAAATTTGATGGCAATCGGGCATGATTTGATAGGTTTCGGAATGAAGAAGTTTGAAGTTTTAAAGTTCATAAAGCTTGAATTGGAGTGTGATTCATGGTATTAGTGTTGTTTGATGTGATTTGAGGTCTCGAGCATGTCTGCATTATGTTTTGGAACTGGTTGGTGTGATTGGACGGGGTTCCAGGGGGATCGGGTAGATTCCGGGTGGTTAAGGGATTGAAAATGGAATTTGAGGAAGGACTGAAGCAACTGGGCATCTGGTGTAATCGCACCTGCGTGAAGAGGGCCGCAAAGTGTGAGCCCGCATGTGCGGGAAAGGACTCGCAAAAGCGGATTTTGCTGGGGGAGGCGTGGACCGCAGATGCGATCGAGATCCACAGAAGCGGGACCGCACGTGCGCGCGTGGAGCCGCAGAAGCGGATGGTGGCAGCAGATGGGGAGTTGAGGGGTCAGGTAGAAGACCGCAGAAGCAGTAGTTGGGCCACACCTGCGGAACCGTAAAAGCGGTCAAGTGACCGCAGGTGCGGAAGTCGGGGTTGGGCAGTGTCTTCTTTAAAATGAGGGTTTGGCTCTATCTCATTCCATTTCGCCCGTGGGAGCCGATTGTGGAGCACATTGGAGTGCCATCTTCATCAATCATAATGGGGTAAGTGCTTTCTTCACAATGTTGAGTTAAATACATGAGTTTATATGGATTTGAACATGGGAATTAGTAGAATTTGGGGCTTTGGTGGAAAAACCTAGAATCTTGTATATTTGGATTTTGACCACGAATTTTGGACATGGAACTAAGAATAAATTATATATTTGAGTCCGTGATGTCATGGGCAAAGTTTATCTTCGAAAATTTTCGGAATCAAGGCACGTGGGCCCGGTGGTGATTTTATCGACTTTTCAAACGGAGTTGGGAATTATTGTAAATAGGATTATAATGAGTATTAGAGTGTATATATTTATGGATTTTCTTACTTATTGACTAGTTTTGGAGTGTTGCACACCGATTTGAGTTGATTGAATGGATTGGGAGCCGGTTATGAAACTTCGGAGCGAGGTAAATCTCCTTTCTAACCTTGTAAGAGGGAATTAACCCCATAGGTGAACTAAATTATTGTGTACTTCTATTTGTGGGGGCTACATACACACGAGATGACGAGAGTCCGTATGTAGCTACTAGCTATGCCTATGTCCGGGTAATTTTACGCATCATACCTTGTTGATATTGTTATTAATTTATGTTTATCGTCTTCCTTGAGAGGGAGCGAGATTGAGTTTGCTTATTAAATATTTTGAAAGGAGTTGAAATTGAAGAACGTAAGATTTAAAAGGGTTCGTTTGAACTTAATAATTTTGAAAAGGATTAAGTAATGCTATAATAGCTTAGGAAATCTATGTGTAACCGCGTCGCATGTATGTTTCGCGAGCGGGGTAATTTCCTTAAAAAGAAGCTACAAGCTGAATTTCCCTTACTTTTAAAAGAATCAATAAAGAGATATGATTTTAATCTTAAATTTATATTTGACCGCGTCGCAAGTATGATCCGCAAGCGGGGAAATTCCTTAAATTTGTATTTGTCCGCGTCGCACCTATGATTCGCGAGCGGGGTATTTCCTTCTACCACTCTTATTGGATCGGTCCATTCGCCTCAGCAAGATTTATGTACTACACTCTCATGGGAGCGGGCCGTTCACCTCGGCAGGTTAATAGATGCATCTATGATTCACGCCGTTCGACCCTCGGCAGTGCACAGTTTACTTTTATGTTGGATCGGGCCGTACGCCTCGGTATTTCCTATATATATATATATTATCGTCATGGAATCGTGCGTAACGTTTGGCAAGAAGCCAGTGTATCTGAGGGTTTTTCCCTAATTTGGATTATGACAACCTCTTTGATGAAATCCATTATATCTATATATATATGCTCTGGTTACGGAAGAAACTTGCTAGTTGAGAGCGTGAGTAAATTGTAAAGAGAAAAATTGTACTACGTATTTTATACTTGTTTGTTTCATATATTTACGCTGTCTCATATTCATTCACTTCTTTACTGTACATGATATTATCGGATCACTAATAAGTGTCGAAGTCGACCCCTCGTCACTTCTTCTTTGGGGTTAGGCGGGACACTTACTGGGTGCGCGTTGATTTACGTACTCATACTACACTTGCTGTATATTTTTGTGTAGGTACACATATGTTTAGCGGCCTTGTGGGCGCAGTGGCGCGATTATGGCGGGGATTTAGGTGAGCTGCATTCTATACGATGCTCCGCAACCAGCAGAGTCTCCTTCAGAGTATTGTATTTTCCTTCATGTCCAAATTTGTATTCCGGACAGTTATTTTATTTTATTTTAAATTCCTAGAAAAGGCTCATGCACTTGTGACACTGGGTTCTGGGATGATTATGGGATGTTCAATATTGAAATTGGAAAACATTGTTATTTATTTAGTAAATTCATCTTTTACTAGATAAATTGAAGTAAATTTACGATTTCAAAAATATTAAAATGAGAATTTAATTATCTATTTAGTGTTGGCTTGCCTGATAGTGGTGTGCGACGCCATCACGACCTCTAACAGATTTTGGGTCGTGACAGTCCCAAACAAATTTGGACAACAAGTCCAACTACCTTAGGAAAAGGAAAAACACTAAGAAACAAAAACTAAGTCAATCTTGGAAAGTAATTCCTACAATCTTAGGAAAAGGAAAACATAACCTTAACTACCTAGTAAAAAAATAAATCTAGTACCAAAATATACGAAAATAAGTTAAAACCAATCTAGGATAGGATTTTGAAAGTCCCGAACCAATCTTGGATAGGATCTTGGAAATCTTATGTATCTTGATGGAAATTTGCAAGCAACTTGGCACCAACTTATACTCAATATATAGCACACCTAATGTACCCTTATTGAACATCAAGTGAGTCATTTTTATATTATAAAAATGTGGCTTTATGTAGGACTTCATGGGCTGCAAGTTTGGACACATTTTAGATGCCAAATTGGTCTAAAAGTGGACTGATTAGGACCTTCTTCAAAGGATATCTCTTGGGATCTAATCCTCCTCTTCTTAGACATAAATTTAGGCCAGAAAATAACTGTAACACTTAGCCAATTCATATCCTTTATCCTTGAGCTCTTCCTCCCAAATAACAATTTCTTTATTTGCACTTCTAATGGCCTTGTTTTGCGACTCTTTAGCTTGACATCTTGTTAAAGACCTCTTTGAGATTCCAAAGCTTCATCCTTATCCTTGAATAGAGTTGAGCTTCATAGGATGCTATCATTCCCCTCTTTTTGAAGAAAATTCGTCCTCGAATTTTGACCTTTCAAGAAAATAAGACATGCACTCGTAAATGGCATCCACTAATCTAAAAAAATGGTAGGAATAAAATAAGATAGTGACCATACGTCCACTTAACCCAATTAAGTCTAATGTGTGGAAATACTCCCTTATAAAGCATATGGACATCATCACCCCAATAAAATTTATGCCTACTTAGATTTGTCCCATAAAAACCTCTCTTAGATGCACTATGCAATAAAACTTTCAATTTCAACTCGTCAATAAGGTAGTCCAAAAATGTGCATGACAAAGAAATTACAAAAGATTGATCACACATATATTTAAAACAAGTATCTGTACCATATGTATTAAATAAGATACTTTAATGATATAGCCAAGTATGAATTACAAATCTCATGGATTCTTCTACATGTAAGCTATTCAAAGAAAGACATAAATTTTCAAGAAGGTTAGAAGAACCCATAATTTCCAAAACAAAAGTTTCAATGCGTTCAAACTCATGATTATAAATTTTTCCAATAATATTCCCAACATCAATGGATTCTAAATAATTGCTCAAACTATCACGGAAAGAGTCATAGATAAGCTCATGAAATAGTATTTGATCACTTACGTCACAATAATCATGCATAGCCTCTTTACTAGTAGCAAATACTTTTACAGGCTCACAATCAACATGGCTGGAAGAACGACTTCCCATCACACAACAAAGATCACATTCTAGTAATTTATCGCATGAAAACTCATTAGACACTTGAATAAGAGAAGAAAAAATATTTAGCTCATTCGCAAGTCTCTTCTCATAAATTTCATGCTTGTTTCCACCAATTTGGAATACGTAATCATCTATGCCATACTTAATTTCAAAAGGAAGCAAATTACTCTTGAATTTGAACATAGATATTACAGTTAATGACTTGATATGCATCAAAATATCATCATCCACAAAACTTATAAAGTCACCAACATAAGAATTAAGAGTATAGTTCATTACCTCCAAAAACACCTTAGGTGTTCTAGAAAGTACGAAAATTTGAATTAACCAATTATACATACCATACTTGGACTTATTTACCAACGAAACATCATTACTTTGTATTATTTTATGCAATAGTTCCAACTTAGCAATGTATTTAGGGTATTCCATGTCATAAACCTGTAAATAAGAATCAAAATAGTCAAAAGGTTCAATTACAAAGAATTTAACCAAGCTTTATCTTCCACCATCCAATAAGAATTGATTTCGCCAAATTCATGTTGGAATCCAATTGAATCCTTTGCCACTATCTCTTGCAACTCATCTCACCATTCAAAAGATCCTTCAACACTTGGCTGCACGAAATCACAAGAACTAAAACAAGAAAGAGTTAATGAGTTACAAGTATTTTCCTCACTTATACTCTCTTTGGATTTTATTACAAGACTAATTGTTTTTCTCGCTCTGAGTCTTTTTTCTCTCACGATTTTTTTTTATTCACTCAAACCCTCTTGTTTCTCTCTCTCTGTCTCACAGTCTTTTTCTATCTCATGGTTTTCTCTCTTTTTTTTTCTATCAAACTCACTCTTTTTCTCACTTGACAACCCACTCTGTTCACTCAACACAACCTCTCCTTTTTCCTATCTTGGGATATCAATATGCACTCCCTTACTCCTCTCATTCTTTTTTATCTCATAGTTTTTCATATTCTCTTTAATATCTTTGCATCTTCATAAATTTGTGAGGGAGTCAAAGGCCCAAGAATGAGTTTCTTCCCGTTAACCTTAAAAGAGTATATATATTTTTTTCATGCTATATGAAGCTCTTCTATAGATATACCATGGCTTTCCCAACAAGATATGATAATTATTCATGGGAATAGCATCACACCAGATTATATCCTCATACCTTCCAATAGGGAATGGCAATAACACTCTTTTATTCACACTTACTTCTTTCAATATGTAGGGTTTAATATGCTCAACACAAGGCAAATTCAATTTCTCAATAATATAAGTGCTAACCGAGTTATAGCCAAACTCTTGGTCAATTCTAAGAGCACAAATCTTAGATAGCACTTTAGCTCTAGTTTGGAAAATAAAGTTACCATCATCTTCCTTCCATTCGGCATACTATAAGTTTGACTTTTCAAGTTCTTAAGTCATAACTTGCCTCCTTTCATCATAAATACATGTCTGAGACATTTTGAACAAAGATTTAAAGCTATATATATATATATATATATATATATATATATATATATATATATATATATATATATATATATATATATATATATATATTCAAATTTTTCTTTTTCCCTCTAATGCTCTCACTTCTCTTATCTTTTTTCACTCAAAGCAACCCTGGGTCGGTAATCTTTAGATTTATTAATAAATCTTATTAGTCACAACCCTTAGTAATAAGAGTACAGAGTTAGAAAAGGAAAAAGAAAGTGAAGGACCAAACCTAGGACGAATAGGAGTTGGTTAGTAGGAAAAAAAAGGAAAAAAATTTAAGAAACCCAAAGCCCACAAGAATAAGGAAAGAAGTTACCTTAATATTTCAAGAACTAGGATCCCCTCATCTGATTTACTTTCTTGACTTGGAAACTAACTAATACTTGAATTCTAGAAATAATATTGAGCAATAATACTTTTTTGGGGGCTGATTTTTTTTTTTTGTGCTTAAGAACCTCCCAAGATTATCAGGATTGAAATCTTGATTAGCCTATGCTTTGATACCAGTTCATAACAGTACGATAGGGTCCAAGATCTACTAAAAAAATCAAGAAACGTGCGGAAGCTAAAAGAAAATAAAGAAACAAAAAAGAAGACAAAAATAATAGATTGAATTCAAGAAAGAGTTTCTTGAATTCAAGAAGTCTATTCTTGAAGTTGAATCCTAATAGCAACAATTAGCTAACGAAGAACTAATCGCCTTTGATAGAAAATTAAAAACAAGAGATAGATTGAGATTAAAATAACAAGAACAACAATAAGACTAAGCTTATCACCTTTCTTGAATACCTAGAAGTGATTTAAGATTTCGAAGAATTCATCTTACCACCTTAAGTTGAGTCTTGAAGGTTGAAAAATAAATTCAAGAGTACCCACACACAAGAGTGCAAGAAAAATCTCACAATCTTTATTGATAATAGTCTATAATAATCTAAGTCTAAAAACAATGAAGACACCCCTTATGTAGGTAGTAGGGGGTCATTGAATTAAGGCTAAAAAATAAGGAAATAAAGTTCCAAACAACTCTAGACAATAAGTCCAACTACCTTAGGAAAAGGAAAAACATTAAGAAACAAAAACCAAGTCAATCTTGGAAAGTAATTCCATCAATCTTAGGAAAACGAAAACATAACCTTAAATACCTAGGAAAGCAATAAATCTAGTACCAAAATATATGAAAATAAGATAAAACCAATCTAGGATAGGATCTTGAAAGTCCCAAACCAATCTTAGATAGGATCTTGGAAATCTTGTAAATCTTGAAGGATATTTGCAAGCAACTTGGCTCCAACTTGCACTCAACATATAGCACACATATTGTACCCTTATTAGATATTAAGTAAGTCATTTTTATATTATAAAAATGTTGCTTTATGCAGTACTTCATGAGCTGCAAGTTTGGACACACTTTAGGTGCCAAATTGGTCCAAAAAGGGACTGATTAGGACCTTCTTCAAAGGATGTCTCTTAGGATCCAATCCTCCTCTTCTTGGACATAGATTTGGTCCATAAAATAATTATAATACTTAGCCAATTCATATACTTTGTCCTTGATCTCTTCCTCCCAATTAACAACTTCTTTATTTGCACTTCTAATTGCCTTGTATTGCGACTCTTTAGTTTGAAATCTTGTTAAAGCCCTCTTTGAAATTCCAAAGCTTCATACTTATCCTTTAATAGAGTTTAGCTTCATAGGATGCTATCATTCTTGATAACAATATTATAGGGGTCCAAGAATTACTAAAGAAAAATAAGAAAATTAAGAAACATGCGGAAGCTAAAAGAAAGTAGAGAAATGAAAAAGAAGACGTAAATTAAAGATAGATTGAATTCAAGAAAGACCTTCTTGAATTCAAGAAGTCTATTCTTGAAATTTAATCCTAACAACAACAATTAGCTAACGAAGAACTAATCGCCTTTGATAGAGAATTAAAAAATAAGAGATAGATTATGAAACCCGACCCTTTAGAATAATAAGAATAACAATAAACCTAAACTTATCACCTTTCTTGAATACCTCGAAGTGTTCTAAGATTTTGAAGAATTCATCTTACCACCTTAAGTTGAGTCTTGAAGGTTGAAGAATAAACCCTTTCTCTTGCCTCGGCTTCACCTTCCACCTTATTAAGCTTTAGACTTCCACCTTCACTAACCTGTGGGACGAGACCAGCCTTCTCTTTTGTTTGTAATTGGACTTGCCCGAAACAAAGGCTCTTAAAAGCACTATAAATCAACCAATTACCTCCTCAAATTAATGTTGGGGGGATACGAAGAGTTAGTGAGAAGCTTTTTAAATGAAACCCAAACTCCGATTGAATTTCTATCCGCGATAAATAATGAGCTATTCGATATAAAAGTTTTAGAGTTAAAATAAGTCCATCCATTAGTGTTGAAGTAGTTTCAGTACTTCATAGATTTTAGTTGAAGTAAACGATTGATCTCTATCGTATCAAGCATGAATCGATCTTTTTTATTCAATCTTGATCCTCTTGCAATTGATCTGTGCGATAACGAGTATGCTAACGCAAATATCGATCAATCCCGCCCTGTTCAAGTGATCACCCCAAGTGTCTCTTCAGAACAAGAAAGAGCTCATAACCACTGCTTGTGAACAGCTCTCCTCAACTTAAGGCACACCTACTTTTACTAGAAGTCTAGTCTCTCTCAGGTCCAGTTTCGCGTCAGCGACGGTAAGTGGATCATTCATGCACAGACTTAACTGAAAAAGAAAGATTCCCTTTCATTACCGATCTTCTTCCCTTGACTGGTGTTTTAGGTATTCTTATCCAAGAGGACACTTTAATCTTGCTTTAGAGGCCCGAATTGCATGGCTGGCACAATATGCAATCAAAGAAGAATCCATGCGGTGTGAGAAAAGCCCACTTGACTTCGATATGCTAATCTCCCTTAGCTTAGCCCTTTACGACCTTTTCCGCCTTCTCACTGCCATTCATCGGATAAGACTACGCCACCTAAATCAACAAAAAAGAGGATGTGACCTTGAAGGTTAAGTTGGTGTTCCATGAAGTCCATCCCACATAGTTTGCAGTTTCTTTCGAATGGAGCCTGTTGCTACCTGGATCAATCAACCTATTCTAGTTTGCCTTGTGTCATTCGATTTTAGGGAATTCATTGCATCGTGAATTTGCTTCACACCTGGCCATATTGAGGGAATGAAAATGAACTTGTCCCTAAAAAAAGAGAAAAGAACTGGAATGGGAGAGGATGGTCATTGAGAAAGATGCCTTAACAGGTTGGTTATCTGTCAGGACGAGAATGTGAGTTCTTCTTATTATCGGTGAGTCGCTGCCCCTCATACTCTTCTTTCCATTTTTGGGTCGCTCTTCTTATCTGTCGTACACCCTTAACTAATGGCTTATTTTGTTTACAGAGTGAAAAAAGGAAACTTGTCAACTAGACTTAGCGGAATGTCCCGGGGAAAACCAGTCGTTAAGATAGAGTTGGTGTCGGTAGCAGTTCTTGCTTAGTAGGATCAGGGCACCAATCAGTGACATAGTTTAGGAATGAATATCTGTAACTCCCATTCTAGTACTTAAATTGACAAAATAGAATAAACAATCAAGACCTGGCTCAAGGCTAACCCCTAGAGTAGAAGAATGGGACANATGGAATCTCATCATCCATACATAACGAATTGATGTGGTATATTCATATCATAATATATGAACAGTAAGAACTAGCATTCTTATTGAGACTATAACTCATAGGGAAGAAAATCGATTTATGGATGGAATCAAATATGCAGTATTTACAGACAAAAGTATTCGGTTATTGGGGAAAAATCAATATACTTCTAATGTCGAATCAGGATCAACTAGGACAGAAATAAAGCATTGGGTCGAACTCTTCTTTGGTGTCAAGGTAATAGCTATGAATAGTCATCGACTTCCGGGAAAGAGTAGAAGAATGGGACCTATTATGGGACATACAATGCATTATAGACGTATGATCATTACGCTTCAACCGGGTTATTCTATTCCACCTCTTATAAAGAAAATAACTTATGTAAAAATACTAAATAGCATGGTGATACATTTATACAAAACTTCTACCCCGAGCACACGCAATGGAACCGTAGACAGTTAAGTAAAATCCAATCCAGGAAATAATTTGATCTATGGACAACATCATTGTGGTAAAGGTTGTAATGCTAGAGGAATCATTATCGCATGGTATAGAGGGGGAGGTCATAAGCGTCTATACCGTAAAATTGATTTTTNTAGAGGGGGAGGTCATAAGCGTCTATACCGTAAAATCGATTTTCGACGGAATGAAAAAGACATATATGGTAGAATCGTAACCATAGAATACTACCCTAATCGAAATGCATACATTTGTCTCATACACTATGGGGATGGTGAGAAGAGATATATTTTACATCCCAGTCAAAAGACTTCGTTTTTGGGTTTCCCGAAGCCCCGAATGGAATGGATCATTTCTGCCAACGAAATGAACGCGGAGCCCGTTCCGAATGCTTCTACGATCCGGAAGTTCTCGTGAAGAGAATAAGATGTTGCTCCCCTTCCCTATTTCTTTTCCCGCTTTGCTAATCTTCCCCTCTAACTCAGGTTAGATGGTGACGGGCGCCTCAGGCGATGGCAGGTTCCATTCCTTATCCTAATGAAGCAGCTAAATAAAGGAATGTAGAGAAGAATATCCGTATAATAAAGCTTTCCCAACCGGACAACGATCCTTCCCGTGCGCAAGTTTAGTGAACATAGAGATGGATTTTGCTGAGCTGTTGTCAAATCAATTCTCATTCATTATTTAATGGAATAGGGAACAGGCAGAGCTGTGGCTATCAGGAATGGGCGATAGCCTATGACTAAAAGCACCGACTATCTATGAATGACCTGGATCAGAATGCCAATCGATGAGATGAGCCTACGAAAGATTTAAAGTTTAGACTATGATGATTGTCATCCTCACTTATGCAACAAAATTGAGTTGATGGAGTAGCCAGTGCCCTTGAGTTATTCTTTTTTTTATCGCCTTCTCTCATCGTTAAAGGCACCGCAAGGCACTCGACTAGAAGGAGTGAATGTTAGGCACGCAGGGAAGACTCTGACTATGCGCTGGCACTAGCCTTGGGCATGGATTCCTCTTTGATTGAATAGCCTGCCTTGAGTGAAATGAAGCAGTACACGCTTGAAGTCTCGAAAACGATGGCACTACTAGAAGAGGAATAAAAGTATATAGTTTGCTTGTCAGCTGTCGGGCCAATGGGGCTCTTCTAGCTTTACTTACACGGCAAGGGAAAGCACGTAGGGTAAAGAAAGCCCCTTCTTTGATAGGAGAGGCGCAATTGAATGAAAAAGAAAGTCTTACAGAATCCTTCGTCAACTTTGATAGGCATAGCATTGCAAGCAAATAGAGTAGAGAGCTTACCCTTTCTTTATATTTGAGTCGTGAGCTTGTTGTAGTCGGTCCTAAGGGGAGAACCTTGCTGCTTACTTGTTATATCCCCGTGTCCTTGCACGGCTCGTTATTCGAGCCCTGCTTCTCCCTTCCCTCTCTCCCCCTTCCTACAGTCCAAAACAGGCCTATGGAGTATAGCTAAGTAGTAAGGCATCGGGGAGAGATATGCAATCTCTGAGCATACTTAAATCCCTTACTTTGCCATTCTTTTCAGAATAGGATTTTGATTAATATCATTTGGATGGACTCAGATCCTTTCATGTAGGGAAAATAGGTGTCAAGCTGAGAAAAGGCGGAGAATTTTTGAATTCAAGAAAATAAAGGCATTGACCAATAGATTTATTTTATACAATTGGAATTCCAAGCCATAAAAGGCAATGTGACTTCTTATGACCCCTATCACTCTCAGGGACAGATTGAACAACAGCTGTTAGGGAAGAAAGCATGGCAAGAGAGCGAGTTCGACTCGCAAATGATCAGTAAGTGAAGGACCGATCCCTTTGCGCCAATACTATCTCGAGACTGGTACTTGGCGGATCACGAGCAACATATAGTATAAGGTTTCCCATCACTCCCTCCCCTGGACAGGACATATTCTGATTCTGAATTATCCGTCGCTATGTTGTTCCCAAGGACTAGCAAAATCGAAATAGCAAAATTCTTGGGTCATCTCAATGGGTTCAGAAACCACATGATTCTCTGAATCATCATAACATACTTCCACATATCCACTCAGAGGAAGGTTTTTTCGTAATGGATGAACCTCTAAACCATAATTTGTTGATATACGACGTAGATTCAGATGATTGATTGAAGAAACACCAAACCTCTTTTCAGAATTGTTGATGAAACTACTAACTCTAACTATCTAACTGCACTGATCGGGGTTGATCTCAGTGACCCTTTGCTTTATCTTAAGGATAAAGAGCCCCCCCGCCTGCCTTTTCAGATACGAGTGAGTGAGCGCTTTTTTTGCTATAAATGAATGACCTCTCCATTAAGTTTGCTTGTCACAAGCCAATTCTTTTGTCTTCATCACTGCCTCACCAAAAGTTAGATAACATTTTTTCAACTGGTCAAGAACTCCCTTTGAAACTGGAATCCTTAAAATAAGGCTTTGTGAATAAGCAGTTCCATAAGATCCAGTTACAATTCGCTGACCGAGTAGGGTACGCTCACTTGTGCATGTTTGTTTAGGTTCTCGAGATTCTCAATCGCTTTTTTTAGTGGGGAGGAATAGTATGTGAATGACGGTTCTCAGACGAGGGAATCATTCCTTTCTAAATAAAAAAAGCTAAAATCTTTCTATTGATAGAGCTTTCACGGGCGGTACAAAGTAAACCTCTTCCATAGAAGCAGGTAGTAACCTAATCTTTAAGAATTTGTTCAAAGGGGGACCCTCTTATCTATCAATGGAAAGATTTCTATGTTTGGCGTGATAAGGAATCCTAGAAAAGATCGATTGAGACTCCCTCCAATTTCTCTTCTTTCTTTTTGATTTCAGCCTTTTTTTTCCAAGGGTCCAGGCTGTCTCGCGAAGATCTTCGATCCGAACCTTCGTATCTACTCTCTATTAGAAGATGAACCACGCCTTCGCTATCGCAATAATATAGCGATCGAAGATCTATGGCTCAACTGCTTCACGAGCCAATGCGTATAAGCTTGGGCTTTCTTAATGTGACCTAATGATAAAGCACTAACACCTTCCTCGTTGGGGCTCCGCGCACTGGGAAAAGGCTGACGCAACGGGAAACCGACCACTAGTTACAAAGCTCCAATAAGGTATCGAGAGGGCTATCACATTGAGGTGTGAATTGATTACCCCTATTTGTAAACTATCCCCCTTCCTATTTAGGGAATTGAGGCAAAAAATGGCTATTTTTTTGCACATCTCCACTCTTTTTCTCTTTCAAGCTAGGAGGATTGGAATTTGGCCAAGATGTGATCTATCTCTTTCCTTGGTTGTAGTGGAAATTTGGTTTTATTTAGCGAGAAATCGTTTCACTCGGTGTCGAATGATCAAAGCTAAAAACTTTAGGCATCTTTTGAGCATGTTCAGCTTCTAAAATTCCTGGAGTCCTATGCTACGGCATTATCACAGATAGAAAACATGGCTAGAAGATAACTATTTTGTTATTGTAGAAAGTGACCAGTTCTTTTGATCTTGTTCGGGCTAAAAGTTCTCCACAAAAGAAAAAAGTAGAAAGAAAAGAATTTCCTAGTTCTTTGACCCAATACCTGCGCAATGGGAATTGTTTGACGACTTAATGAAGATGTGCCTGTGGTCGAAATTCTTCCACCATGGAAGATGTACTTTGATGGTACTGCTCATCAAGATGGAGCTGGAGTCCTCTTTCTTAATTCTGAATTTGATGGTACTGCTCATCAAGATGGAGCTGGAGTCCTCTTTCTTAATTCTGAAGGAGAAGTGTTGCCGCACTCCTTCACCTTGTCAAAACCACCCTTTTTACGTCCCCATGTTCCCCCCGTGTGGTGACGGGGAGGGGGAGGAAAGAGAGGGATGGGTTCTCTCTTGCTTTTGGCATAGCGGGCCCCCCAATGGGAGGCTCGCATGATGGGCTATTAGCTCAGTGGTAGAGCGCGCCCCTGATAATTGCGTCGTTGTGCCTATAAAATTTGAGAAAAAGAGTCGATTGTTTGGGAAATCCTTCAAGAAGTTATGCAGGGATATCCTGTATTGCTGATACTCTGTATAGATTAGGTGTATAGGCATTCCTGCCCGGCGCTTTTGCTACGGCTCTGGTGGGTTCCCTTAACCAAGCCACTGCCTATGAGTCACCGGCTCATTCTTCAACAAGCACGCAGTCAGAGCCTAAGCTAGTAATGCTTTCGGCTACTAGACTTTTGCCATCTAGGTTGCAACATCCGGGTTGCTTCGCCTAGATGCTATTGTACCAATGGTGGAGTGGCTTGAATCAATTCGTTTGTCTAGAGAGGGTGTAGCGATAACCAAAGTGGACTCTACTAGAAATTAAAGATGTTTTAGAGACAACTGACCTTAGAGTAGTGTATTGAACTAAAGGACAGGAGCGACCCATAATCATTGACGAAGAGGAGGGCGTGGCTGCCCAAATCTCATTCTGTGAGACTTCGCCTTCAACCATCGAAGTTCCTTCTACGGGTGGATTCCCGGGAACCTGCGGTAACCCCTCTTGTCCCGCGTTCGACATGATTTGAACGACCTTTAAAAATGGTTCTACGACCTCTAGAAGTTCATTAAACATGATGGTTTGGTTCATTCTTTGGCTGCTCTGCTCCCTCCAAACAAAAAGCGAGACTTTTTTAGATATATGTAGTTGCATGGTTGTTGACCAGGGAAAAACATAGGAATAATTTGACGTAACATTCTTTAACCGCTTATTTACGATAAAAATAGTTGGATAAAAACCGCAACACATTGGAGAGCTTTTAGATCCATCCCTAAAACGCCCATTCCCCTTGTCCATAGTGATATCCTAATTCGGCTACCTCTCCCACTCGTCAAGGCAAATGCAACAGAGTGACGATCTGGGAGCGGGTTCCATACTGGAAGAGGGACAGGAGACGGCCGTCTCAAGGCACATCACGACTTACAGGCAACACCGGCAAGACCTGGGAAGGAAACCCAATTGGGTGTCAGAGGATCCATAGTACCTGCAGCCTCCCGGACTTCATATTCATCATTTTTAAAATTGAGGGGAAGGGATCTCTTTTCTGCAACAGAAAACAAATGGAGCAGATTTGACTCGGCACAACCTAACGATACATCTAATACCAATGATCTGTGCCTAGAAAGCATTGATTGGAAAGTTCATCATAAGCTAGCTCTAGGTTGGGAAGGGGTAAGTCTAACTGTTGTATCGTCAGTATGCCCTTCCCAAGAAGAACTGGCAAATAAAATAATGGACCCTTTCCTATATTCTATATTTCTAATTCTTCTAGTGATTTTTGTTTATGTTGGTATTACTTGGCCTTGCGACATGCTATGCTTTCTCCCCCATTGCTAGTAGGTTGATGGGGCTCCTCTATGCTGTAGGTGTGGAGGGGGGGCTGTCGCCGCCTGATATAGGCAGGAGAGTGTCTAGATGAAGACATTTCTCGTATTCGGACTATCAAGATCGACTAAATAAGAGTGTGGCTGACATGGTAAAAGAACAAATAAGGTTTTGATCTTCGGCCATCCCNACCGGGGGTTCGAATCCCTCTCCATCCGCGAGGTCATAAGTTCTCTCTTGCGTTATCTATAGATAAGAACGAATCGGATCGACTCGACTGATATGATAGATGGAATGGGAGTTTGTGTTCTATTTAGTTAGGACCTTGTCTCCCTTTCGTTATCTTCCGCTCTCCTTGTATAGGTTGGGAAAGGGCCGGGTGGATTACCTTTGGGAGCTAAGTCGAAGATCTCGGTGGTCTTGTGAGTGGTTGATAAACTGCGATTGCAGTTTTCTTTAGGAAGTCCCATAGCTGTGAGGCTTAACAGATAAAGAAAACGGTGGATACTTTTCCGGGTAGAAGGTGACAACCCTAATGAATTGACTATGAAGGTGGCTCTTAGCTACATCAGCGCTCAAATTCCTTAATCGTTATTGCCCAGGCTTCGATGATCAACCCCTGGCACATTTAGGTTTTGATCTTCGGCCATCCTGGTCCTCAGGACCCAACACTATATTATTCAACTATATTTCCTTTAAAATGAAAAGATGCAAAAGGTGTTGATACGTCCTATCCACATAGAAATCTTACCCTCTTTTACACATTACCGGTGGATGCTACAACCGCTATCACTTTGGCTGCAGGATGGGAATGAAGGTCGAGGAGGCAGGGAAGAAAAGATTATTCGCTATTGGCTTACCTTTATCAGGCCTTGGTATGACCTATACATGATGGATGAAGGTTTTGGCAAGGTTAAAAATGGATGGTACCTATAATCAAACCCAACTGTTGCAGTACTTGAGAAGAGAGAATTTTTCTCTCTCTTTTTATCTTAAGGTTGCTACCAATTCCTTATCTGTTATCCTGACGTCCTGTATGCAGGGTTGTTCG
>AWOL01S0015455.1:78379-88457 GCA_000715115.1 Nicotiana otophora | reverse complement strand
TATATATATATATATATATATATAAGATAATTAAGGCATTAGGAATCTGGGTGATCACGCGCTTCACGTGATATATATTAGGATTAGGGCTGAGAAACATTACCATTTATTTCAGACAGCTCGAACCATCGCTTATATTGTTAACAGAGAGAGTCGCTCGATAAAGGAATTCGGCTTTGGTAAAAACTAATTCCTTTGCCGGGTGCTAGTTAAAGTAGTAAAAAAGGGCAAGGGTAGTAAGAGAGGGGTTCATGTGCACTTCTTCTTCATGCTGGTTTAGGAGCTTAGGCCCAAGCGGTAGTTGTTTCCTATTTGGAGTTGGCACACGTAGGCCCGACACCAGAGGTTGGTTGGCGTATTCGGTAAAGCATTCCACTAGCTAGTGCATAGCAAGCAAGAAAGCTCAAAGCCAACTGTAAGGTCCGGAGGGCTCCTTATTCTTTGTCAATGCTACTAAGGACCTATAAGTTTGCCTACTTTACTTGTTAAAATGAGTTATTCAAATAAAAAGGAAAAGGCCCTACTTAGTTGACTGACAATGACAAAGGCTTATAAAAATAAGTAGGGCCTAGGCCCCCTTCGAATCCGTAAATCAGAGGAGCTTGCCGCAATAAAAGGGCTACACGACAGCGGAAGGAGAGGAGCTTCGAGTGACTTTTTTCTTTGCTCTTCGACAGCCCTAACAAGTCACTTGAAGCTCTGCCCTTTGCTTTGCCCCGTGCTATGTTCCTTTAATTGTTGGGGAAAGCATTCCCTTATCTGAACTTGGTGGGAATTCTTTCCAGCCTTAGTAAAATAGGGGTGGGTTTGGCTTGAACATAGTCTCAAATAGATTTTGAAGGGTTCTAGCTACGCCATGCGTTCAATACAAAATCTGGAAAGTTGTAGTTTGTTTTGTAATAGGAGCCCCGTTGGGCTTTTATGAAAATTCTGTCTAGTGGTATTCGATCACAAAATCCATTGACAGCTGTATAAATGAATAGAATTTGTTTTTCAATAGATAGTGGTGCATATTGTGGTTGTTTCGGTACTTCGTTACTTGGTTCAACTCTATTTTTGACCTTTTCTCGTATGTGGGACTCTCTATCTTCTTGGGTAGATATCGATCATATTTCATTTGGATAGTAAGTAGTTTTTATAATAATAAGTCAAGTCAATAATAATAGAACTGGAAGAGTGAAAGCCACTTGACTGTAAGGAAATGAGCGAAAAGCCAGGATGGCTTGGTAAGCAAGCAATCCGTTATGTTGACGCCAACTCCAAGTTCCTTCTCTTCTTTCTTTTTTCAAGTCACGGTCAGAATGATGACATTATTTTTTGCTTTAGAAAGGAGAAGGTAAAAGGACAATTTGCACCTTGAGCAAGGGCAGGCACTTCGCGATATTATGCCAATTCCAGTTTTGAACTACCGCAGACTTGTTTCATAGTTTTTAACTGAGCGACAGATCCGACGTGACCCTCGAGCATAATATACACTACCATCGGAGAGACTTTATCCACATCTTAACCCATGGTTGAAGAATGAGTACGGCACAACCAAAAAAAAGAAAGAGCTTCGCTCGATTGGCCTTCCTACGCTGATGAATGCCTATCTATCGATTTAACCAGGGACTGGGCTCTTGTTGACATACATTAGAAGTGGAATTAAGAATAGGGGAAGAGCAGATCTACTCATACTTCTGCTTATGGAAAGACATAAGAAGCACCCTATAAAACATGACAAGATATCTTAATGTGCCTGGGGGTTGATCATCGAAGCCTGGGCAATAACGATTAAGGAAATTGAGCGTTAGAAGCTAAGCAAGGTCACAAAGTTGGTTGACTATGCTCGAGCAGAGCTCAGTCCCGGAGGTGGTGGTTGAACTCGCTGTAGAGTTCAGGAGCAAACAAGACTATCTTGGTAAATACAATAAGAACCGGCTGCTCGCTGTGGCAGAGTGCTTTGCCCATGCTATTTTCTGCTGCTGAAGCGCTCAAGGGATTCGTGCTTGAATGTCGAGATCAGGAGACTCTATCCAATTCATGTGGAAAATCTATTTGTGGTGGAAAAAACTCAACAATAAAAAGAAATATATAGAATATAGAAAATTATTGAATTTGTTTGCTCCGATACAAGAGATCGTTCCCGAAGCAAGATATGGTGGCTTGAGAAGAAAAGAAGTTGTGAGGGAATGCGCTCTGACTGATATCATTCAGGCAATTCCATTCTTACTGTCCTAGGAAGAAGGAAAGGATAAAAGATCCCAGTGAAATAGGGGTGATTTCATATTGTTTCCTGACACGCCTATCTTTGGTTTAGGGAAATCATCTCCCCGTTAAGGCGGATGCCGCACCTTGCGCTTGTGAATGAGTATGATATATACCTCTTTGCTCAGCACGTGACTAAGTACCCCAAAAATGGAAGTTGCATGTCTTCGCCCGCTCCCGATTCATGGTGGAATCCATTGAATGCATTGGTAAAGCACGTGATTACCACCGAAAAGTAGAGGTTTCCGCTAGGCGATGCATGCTTTGACTTCTAAGGCTTGACAGGTCCTTTTGGTCGATTTCTAGTTGATTGCCTCAACCTATCGATTGAGTGAGTTGGAGAAGAAAGTCTCGACCCCAATAGTTTGGAAGATATCTTGAGAAAAGGTTTTAGCACTATCTAACCAACTAGTACTATTTGATCTAAAAACATCCAACCTGAAAACTTTCTCTCCCCCAGGAAACCCTCTATCCCCAAGCCCCTACTCCCAAGAAGTTGCTGGTCGGGATCGTGTAAGTATCGCTCGAGATGTAAGAAGCTGATCTTTGTTTAGCTTTCGATCGAGAAAGACGGGAATTTGTGAAAGCGGGCTTACTGCCCCATGTCTTACTTATAGAAAAGTCAGGAACTTATTAGAACAAATGACTTGCTTGCATACCTTCTCCGAGTCTTTGCAACCAAAGTGAGATGAGGAGCCGAGTGACGTGCCATCGCTACTAATTGAGTGCCAACACCTAGCTGTGTTGTCTGTAAGAAAGCAGTCGCCGCCTTTCGAAGAACTTTCTATTTATAGATAGAAAGGGCTTGATTGCCTTCTACAACTTAATCTGTAGGTGAAAGAGCAGTAGAAAGAGCTTTTCGGCAGCAGGTCTCAAGGGAGACTAGATTTATAGAGCTTTACTGCTTCTGATTCTATTATTCAGTTAGCCTTAGTTAGTCGTTTAGTCAAAGCCGTACGTATGACCCTTTCAAATCATTCTATCATTCGAAGTAGGAGCTGGGTTTGCGGGCAGAAAACTATTGGTATATCAAGTTCATGTGCTTGCAGTTGGGTTACTACCATCCCCCTAACCATTAGTATTACACTCTGTGAAGTGGCTCTATGGTATTGGGATAACGTCAAGCCTCTTAGCTCGTTTGTATAGGGGGGGGGCTTACTTCACTTGTTTTCTTTAACAAAGGGCTTATGTGAAAGAGAGTACCGCTTCCCCGAGAAGATAATCCACAGAACTCTTGTAAACCAACTTGATAAAGGGTAGTGGTAGGGACAATCTCAGTACCACTGAAAGTGCGATAGTCCTTCAAGCAAGGGACTTAGGCAAACAAAGTCCTTACTCGTATTCCACCACTAGTAAGAAGACTTTTTGGATAATTTACTTCAACGAATAAATTGTTAGGATAAGAAGGATAGGTTGGGATTGATCCTATCTTTGAAAGAGTGGTTTTGTTCTGTCAATACAGCTTATCGAGTTATCAAGCTGAACTGCCTTCTATAGCCAAATCCTGATTTCGTTTTGCTTCTCCCGATCGTCGAGCCTGATCGACTCGACTCTTTTACCTGCCCCCCATCCTCTCACTTTGATTTGCTCTTCTTCTGTTCCGTCGCTTGAATGAAGACACCTGATCGGCCTGACTCTCCCAAATGCTCCCACCGACCCTTCTCTTTTATGGGTCTGTATTTTTCACGTCATTTCAGACGTCGTGGTCGACGGGGAAGAAAGAAATGAATGAATTTTCTTTTGGGAAAATGTATAATAATACACCTACCGAGATATCATTGTCCGATCTTTATCGTTGAATCCCCAATTGTGCATCTTCGAGTGTTTTACTTGGATTTCACGTCATAACATATATATAGTTGGACTGAGCATATCCAAGAAAGACACAAGTAGTCATCTTGGGGACAATTTTGCTCTTAACTGCGTCTTAACTAGTGACAACGAATCTCTTCTCACTCAATTTATTCACCGTCTCTGTAAATATTTTGCCATTAAGGACTTGGGTTATCTCAATGACCCATTGTATTCCATCGTCTCGCATTGTACTGTGCCGTATCATATAAGATAGATCTATTGAGTGAGTGAAAGGGAGAAAACTCTAATTAGATATTCTTTTTATATTGATAGGAATCCCCATTCATTTCTAGATTCCCGTTACTACGGACTGATTGTCCCTACCTAACTACATGGTAGTGGTCTAGGGAGAGGGCCAAATCTGGCTAAAAATAAAAGGAAGAGATCAAGGAGACGGAGCTAGACAAACACATGCAAGAGAGCGACCTATAGATCTAAAACTACTATAGTAAAGTATAACGAAAGTACCTACCAAAGGTTCTACCTTTTCTTGTGATTTACCTTGAATTGAGAAATGTTAATATGCCTCAAGATGAAGAGATTGAAATGTTCTCGGACCACCCATCTCTTCCTTCCCCTTCTCCCGGCCCGGTGAGATCAGATTTCTAGCTTGAAGTGAAGTGATAGGAAGAGAAGACTGCTGACGGAAAATCCCTATTTATGAAAGCCCCTTGTAAAGGGGAAAACGAAAGTATGCTCTTGCGCACCAGCTGAAGAAAGGAGTTTCTTGAGGAATCGAGACTAGTGTAATAAGTTACTAGCCTAGTGCTACTCCTCCACAGAAGACTTGCTAGAATAGCTACCACATTTTCTTTTGTAGACCAGATAGTATACATTAAAGAAAATGGCTTCCTCAATTAAACTAGCTTCCTCATCTTCTCTTCCCCCCCAACAACTTCACTCCAGAGGAATCGCATATTCTTAAGCAAGAAGATCAGACTCTTATTATTGAATTTTTATTGTTTGCACGTAATAGCTCATTCTATATATTTTTTTATGCTCAATATTTCTGTTTTCCTTTTTCAATCTAAAAGGAAAGCGAAGTAGACAGCTTCGCTTCTCCCCCTGTAGTCGTAATACTTGACTTGTCGCTACTTTGATTCAAAAGGTAACAGACGATTTCCTACTTTCTCTGCTTTCCGCAACCGTAACCACTTGTCATTCTAATTACTTCATCCATAAACTTATTTTTATTTCAAAATAGCGATACACTCTAAAAAAGTAAAGGAGAATCTTCCATTCTAGAAGATACCGCTTCCCGCCTCCCTCGGGGTGAGAAGTTCCCTTCCCTTTTCTAAAATGTCTGAGTGGTCTGCTCAACAAACGTACATAGTGGACCGCAGTTTGGCTGACCCTCTTCTTCCCATTCAGGTTGGATTTACCCAAAAGTACAGTAAGAAGGAATAGAACCACTGGAGAGTCATCTGCAGTTCAAACTTGGGCAAAGACGACTGACTTTGGAAGCGGAACACAAACCTATTTTGCTATTCCGAGTTCTTATTGAGCGTAGAGAAATCAAGGTTGATGATAAAGTCAGCGAAGTTTTCATGGTGTTCTACCTTTGCGTAGTCTCAGTCCATAGTGGAATCCCTAAATACTTTAATTTCTTATATTCCCAGGGTCAAGGCAGTCTTTAATCCATGGATACATGCTTCATCTTCTGGGGTATTCTTAGTTCCTTAAAAGTTTCGCTTAATGGAAATAAGGGTGTGCGATTCATCAGGTGCAATCAACAATGCCCCTACTCCGTACCCATTTTGATTAGTCATGCCATCAAAGACAAATTTTCATGCCCTCTTATTCTGTGACAGTTATTTCCTCG
Organism: Nicotiana otophora; assembly: GCA_000715115.1. Lineage (NCBI taxonomy): Eukaryota > Viridiplantae > Streptophyta > Magnoliopsida > Solanales > Solanaceae > Nicotiana > Nicotiana otophora. The sequence goes on along the minus strand of AWOL01S0015455.1, from coordinate 82,534 downwards.
TCTGGGAAGCAATCCTTAAATTCATGTTAGGGATGCCAACATAAACAAAAATCAAATATTGAGCTNGATATTCCATTAGTAATGAAAAAAGGGGTGGAGGGGATCCGTATATGTTGTTCAGGTCGATTAGAAGGTGCAGAAATAGCTAGAACTGAATGCGGAAAGTATGGAAAAACATCTCGTAATGTATTTAACCAGAAAATAGATTATGCTCCTGCGGAAGTATCTACTCGTTACGGAATCTCAGGTGTCAAAGTGTGGATTTCATATAGTAAAAAAAAAAAGGGACGTGCTATATCCGAAACGTACGAAATATAGTAAATATCGTAAAGGCAGATGTAGTAGGGGTTGCAAACCGGACGGTACACAACTTGGTTTTGGAAGATATGGCACTAAAAGTTGTAGAGCTGGTCGTCTTTCATATCGAGCCATTGAAGCAGCGCGTCGTGCTATAATCGGACACTTCCATCGTGCTATGAGCGGACAATTCCGAAGAAATGGTAAGATATGGGTAAGAGTTCTCGCAGATATCCCTATTACCGGGAAACCTACAGAAGTAAGAATGGGAAGAGGAAAGGGAAATCCTACGGGTTGGATTGCTCGTGTGTCCAGGGGACAAATCCTATTTGAAATGGATGGTGTGAGTTTGTCAAATGCTCGACAAGCCGCTACATTAGCGGCGCATAAACTATGTTCGTCAACCAAGTTTTTTCAGTGGTCGTAAGCTTATAAATTTGACCCACATTCTCCATTTTGGTACACGCCAAAGCGTTCCTTACGGATGTATACATGCGGTCTAGGAATACTTTGGGGTGAACACCCACGGCATGGTCTAGAACAAGCCTTTGCTGATCCATGGGGGTTTTGTTTTGGTTACAAAAAGTGCTTTTTGCTTGCTTGCAGTGCCTCGACTCGAGTTTCCGCTATAGGATTGGGTGAGGTGACGAGACCTGAAGCCAAGGTTCCTTACTACGCTCCATAGATGTTCGTCAAATTCAAGTTGATCCAAGGTTCTTTCGATCTCGGACCTAACCCCTGGATCTTCTTCAGCCGCAGGAAGACTTGGTTCTGTCGAAGAGCTAACACCCCTTCCGAATGTGTAGGATAGGTAGGAGGTGGTGACACACAATGACTAATCCTGAAAGATAACTCTTTCGTGTAAGGATGTTGGCTCCTCCGCCTTCATCTTCTCTTATATGCCTCAGTTCTCTTCTTGAGGTACATCATTCACCTCTATCTGGTATACATGGGGTGCATACTTATCGGCTTTTGATAGAGCCTTGACACTTGTCAGATGTCAGGTGACAACCTCAACAAGGTAATTCTAGTTGGTACATTAGCTATTTGTACTAACAAATCATAATCGAAAGGCTTATCTAAGCCGGGCAATGCTTTTTTCTTCACCCTAGAGTTTACATTCTACCGTCTCGAAAACTTTTCGGTAGTAATCAAGCCCAGAGCGGGTTCTGTCTACATTATTTAGACTGACTAGGGTCAGTGTCTCTCTCTTCAGAATCAGACTTTGAAGCCAAGATGGATATGGCACATTTAGCATGTTAGATGACTATACAAGTGACATGGGCAAGCAATCTCCAAGTGTTATAGGGGTTCTTTCTAGGATGAGCAAACATAATTTTCTTCTTTATCTTCCATGTCACTCTTTGGATTCTACATTTGTTCTTATCATGTTCTTTGTGACCACCATAAATCTCAAAATTAGATTTTTGAGGAAAAATGGTAATTTGACTGAACCCGTAGGTTCGAGCCGTCATTTACGACTTATCGGGACTGGTCAGATCGATTTCCAAAGGTTTTCGGATGAGTTTGTGCAAAACTAGTCACTTAAGTGGTTAAGAAGGGTTCCGACAATCAAAATCGGGCAAACGAGGTCGAAACTGTAATTTGATGGCGCATACAAGTTCGTGTAAGGTAGCGCAGTGGAAAGAGAAATCCCTATTTCGCATAGCCCTTTATTGGGTAAAGTGAATCAGAATAAGCGGGTTGACATTCAATTAGAATAACTGTTGTTGTCTCTTCCTGCTCTCCTCTACTACAGAATCCAATCTTAGTTGAATAACCCTTGCTATTGAATCCGATGCTCTAGAGGAAGGTTATGAAATTGCTGATGCATCGAATGTCATGCCATGGTTGGCTCTTGGGGAAGGAAGGAGAGTGATTGGCATAAAGTAGGGCAAAAAGAGGGGATTCAGGTTCTCTTTTAAAAGGATTGGATTTGCTACTTGCCTTCCGCACCTTGATCTGTCTAGTTCCATTTTGACTAATCTGAATATGTGTACTGAGTAAAAGTGAAATATCTTCTCTCAATTCTTGGCAGAGGGAAGCCCCATGGCCGACCGAACCGAGGCTGGGGTAGATAAAAGAAGAGAAGATTTATTGAATGCTCACGGGCATTTATTGAGGTAGTGAAATATTACGTTTCAGAAGAATCTTTCTTGGTATTAAAGTCTCAAAATTTCAAAAACCGTGGTCCGCGAGGAATAAAAGCAAAATACATGTTTCAATCAAGAAAATCCTGTTACGAGTAAGTGGAGAGGAAAGATCTCCAGGGATTCTTATCTCTTTCCATTCCAGTGGCTCAACCAGTAACCAACTTTATTTTTGTTTTGTTTGTGGACAAACGATATCCGGTTAGGCCTATGGCTGGATCCTTTTAGATCTACGGGTTAAAGGAAATATAGTTGAATAATATAGTGTTGGGTCTTGAGGACCAGGATGGCCGAAGATCAAAACCTAAATGTGTCAGGGGTTAATCATCGAAGCCTGGGCAATAACGATTAAGGATCCTCGGTGAAAGAGGGAAAAAAGGTGTGTGGGAGAAAGAATTATAGAAGGAGAGAAGATTTCGTCCACCAAGCGGGACAGAGTGTGACCCCTAATGGGCTACGAATTTTTTCGTTGGTTGATTCTCGAAATCACATCTTGAAAAAAAAGTCCTCAATTCATACTCATTCTAACCCAACAAAAAAGGGCAGAGTACCATTTGGTGGGTGGGTCTAGGCCGAAAGAAAGAGATGTGTAGTAGAGGGAAGGTGAGGTATTGTGTCGTCGTATCAGTACAGTATACTGGGTCCTCGTCCAGAACCACACGTGTAAGTTTCCCTGCATGTGGCTCATCCATGCTTTTCGAGGCGCTGCCTGTGACTCAACATGGGAGAAGGGGGAGAATCGATGACTGTATCTTTGATGCAGTGCTAGTACATCTGAGACTTCTTAACTAGCTAGTTGTAAATAGCCCCAGGGCAATGGAACAAAGGATTATCTCGGACCTAGACCGAGGTATTGATGACTCATAAAGAATATGTCTTTTAGACAATAAATCATTCTAATCATGTAAACTTGAAGTCAACGGTGGTTCAGTCACCGGTGATGACCGAATCCACGTATGTGGCAAAATACGGGGATGACTTATGGCTAGGGGTGAAAGGCCAAGCAAGATCGGATATAGCTGATTTTTCGCGGAATCTGTTTCAGTAGAGCGTATGATGTCGATGGTGGCGTGTTTAAATTAGGACCATACATTGGGATTCTTTTCTCTTCATCGCTAGCCAGTCGGGATGCTATCTCTTTTCTCTTTCATCACTCAACCATCAAAATATGGTATATAATTAACAAACTCTTTTTTTGATATTTACTTAAAACTATACTGAACCACCTATCTATTCATTTTTTGGCGTTGTCCCGACACTGATGAGCATCACTTAGGACTTTATTCATGATACTGATGCTTTCTTCTTTGCTTTGTTCCAATAGAGTCTAAGGCAAAGTGGTTCGTATGCCTACTTGACAAAAAGGAACAAATAACCTTTCATTTCGAGAAGGGGTATGGTTAGTGATGACGGCATATGAAACAGAAAGTTCCTCCTCTCTCTTTTGAATCCTAGGGATTGCCTCAGGGAAGAGGCCAGTCCCTGAAAAAGCCATCTCGATTGGTATCATTCAAATGCGAATATAGGCCTGATTGAAGCATAAAAGTGAAATAATAATAATGAGAGGCTTTTGTTCGTTGACGGTTATCTTACCTGTCTCCTAAGCTACGCTCTCAACTGGATCAATCTCTTTGTCCTGATTTATTGAACAGGTGCCCTGTGGAACATGTTTTATGGAATTTCACTCTTTATGTAATATTTCTTTTCT
>AWOL01S0015455.1:8252-78352 GCA_000715115.1 Nicotiana otophora | reverse complement strand
CTCTCTCTTTTGAATCCCAGGGATTGCCTCAGGGAAGAGGCCAGTCCCTGAAAAAGCCATCTCGATTGGTATCATTCAAATGCGAATATAGGCCTGATTGAAGCATAAAAGTGAAATAATAATAATGAGAGGCTTTTGTTCGTTGACGGTTATCTTACCTGTCTCCTAAGCTACGCTCTCAACTGGATCAATCTCTTTGTCCTGATTTATTGAACAGGTGCCCTGTGGAACATGTTTTATGGAATTTCACTCTTTATGTAATATTTCTTTTCTCAAGGCTTTTGAGAAAACCCGACATAAGACTAGACTTTGATTTTTTCTTTTTATATTTCTTTTCTCGTTTTTTTATTGGTTTACATGAGTAAACCATCCATAACTTTTTTGTTCCACTAGCTAGGAGATAATTTGAAAATGTCCCCTTCGTTATTACTTATTTCTTTATGTCAAAGACCAGAAGCTGGAACTTTTCTTTCCATACGCATAGATTGCAGGCTAACCGACTTTCTAACTTTAGGGGACCGAGAATCAGTCCTTTGATCCTCCTTGAGCCTACGAGATCGAAAACACAACAATGATTTATTTTATGGACAATTATTTTATTTCCAGTCCAAATGAGGTAGTGCCTAATGTCACCGAGAGCGAGTTGGTAAGGAGGGCTGAGATCTTGAGAATGGATCAAGGAAATCCTGATGCTCTGCCAGCCATTCCTCATGCTGAACAGGCTATGGGGGATCTGGATCTAGCCTTGTGATTGGGCTACTGGAAATTAGTAAAAATTGAAACCCCAAAACCTCAAATACCTTAATGCCTATCAAATAAGAATCCTACCGAGGATCCGATGTCTAAGGTGTCTAGGATTTCTCCCAAAAGTAAGTAGGAGTGATTTTCCTTTCAATCCTTCTGCCTTACAGTCTATAGACCTTACCTCACTAATCATTTATTTACTCTCGGGATTTTGTTTGAGTTGTTGTCTCAGTAGTTGCATTCCCTCTAGTCCCCTTGAAAGAGGAAAATGTCCTAAGCCTGTTTAGTTCAATCTCCTTGAGTTGGAATTGGAATGCTAGGGGTTTACGTCCTAGGGTAAGTCCCAAAGTCCTAAGTTCTTCCTTTCAATCTAAGTCGAGGTAATAGTTTCTATGGTTAGGCATCCTTAGACGAAAGAGTGGTCTTTCAAGATTGGTCGTTTTGTGTGCCACATTGAAATTACCTTCTGGGGGAGGTCCGTTTTATATCCAAAAACTGTCACTGGTACTATGTTTTTATCTTTGACCTATCGATTGAGGGGTGCTTCTTATTGTTTCTGTGGTGTGACCTATCGACCTAAATCTAAGCAATGACGCTGATATGTCAAGAAGACTACAATCGATAGTAGATCACCTTTTACTTAAAAAGTGTCCTGAGGTAGGGGAAAGAAAGGAGAGATTGATCGACCAACTTGAACAGATCCATAACATGCTTCCATCTGTCCTGAATTTAAGTTGATGCGATTTAAAACACCCTAGCCTTCAGATTTTGTTCAACATTTCTTTCTTTTTTTCTATAAGTAGGGAAAGTAAGAGAATAGTGAATGAAGACCCCCATGAATGGAAGGGGATAGTCAGCTGGCTGCTTTTTTGCTCGTGGCTAAATATGAATTGAGACGAAAGCTTTATAAAGCCAGTCGATCCTGCTAAGGACACGGAACCCAGCACCACCTACCCGAGCCAAGGTACGCAACCTTTGGAAAGGGTCTTTAATGTGAATTGCGAAGAAACCCGCATTAACGTAACAGGAAGGACCGCAAGATGGTTACTTCTTATGTCTGAATTCGACATCACGTATGTAACCAAAAAGGAAGGGCGATAGCGGAACACCTTGCACCCTATCAAGGAGGAACATGAGTTTAAGGATTACATCCCAAACGACAGATGAGGAGGGCATGGAAATTTGACTTTGATGGCACGACTACTCAAAATGGGTACGGAGAAGTGGTTTGATGAGGATAACTAAGCTGACACGCCGGAGTTGGCTGCTATCACAACAAGGTTGCACCTTACCGCACTGCAGGCAGACGCGCGATAGCGTTCATGGTGGTGCTTTAGGATTCTAATGTACTGCGTCCAAGATTAGAACGAGCTTGCCGGCGGACCACTACCGTCCCATTCTTGAGTGAGTTGGAGCGCAACCATCTTATCCACTAAACTAGCTAAAAGCTATCGCTTCGGGTCAAAGCACTAAAATAAAAGGACCGGAAAATGCAACGGCATAGGAACCATGAGACCCCCTACTAGTAAAGGGAAAATGGAAGTGCGCTCCTGAGCATCAGCTGAAAAACAACAGATTTCTATTGAATTAGCCCCAATTTCTATAATAATGTTTATAAGAATCGCTAGTTGTAATAGATCTGCAAGGGAGAAAAAGGCTTAAGTTGCCCCTCTGTTGTCTCGCGAGTTCCTTTTTTTTTTTTCAAAGGCGGTCCTTTTCTTTCCTCGGACCGATAACTCATTTCTTTGATGCACACGACTCTTTCACAGAGTCTGCTTCCACAATTGCTTGAGCGACAACCACCTTGCATCCCAACCTTCTCTTTTTGTCTAGAACAACAGAGTCAAAAGGAGCAGAGCGAACAAAATTTGCTTTGGGGTGCATTCCCTACCCTGCAGTTGGTACTAATTGAACCCTAGATTATGACCTTACTGATTCAAAGCTCTCATGAGATCTCGTTGGCATGCCCTACCAAATGAAAAGGAAGTAAAAATTGAAAAGAACGTTTTTGGAAAACTATAAGTAAAAATTAATCCGTCTGCCGCTTTCTTTCATAACAGAGCCGTTATTCCCGGCTGGCATAGAAGTATCTCGTGCGGGCGGAGGAGATGCATTTCTAGTAATGGTGGTATTGAACAAGCCCTAAGGGAATAATCTGTTTCTTATTTCTGTATTTGTTTCCAATGACGACTAAGAACAAGAAAATAAAAAATTTCACTTCGAATTTCGGACCTCATTATTATGCTGCTCATGGTGTTTCACGATCAGTATTGGAAATGAACGGAGAAGTGGTGGAACATGCGGAACCACAAATTGGATTACTCTAGTGCGGCACGAAGCGGTCCGTTATGAGAGGCACTTAAAAGGTCGTTAAGGCATTAGACTCAGGGGTGAACCCATAGGGGGGTAGAGGTTGCTTCCTAAAAAGATGTGTGGGAATGGGAATGGCTTCAAAAATTCCCTTTAGCTCTATGGATAACTAACAAGGCAGGATCCAAGCGGTAGATGTCCCAATGACGTCAATTCAAGGAAGATTCGAGGAATTTCTTTGAAAAGAATTTGATGAAGTGAAGACACTTATCAAGCCTCCATTTATAGAGTGGTGGAGTAATCTCGCCATGCATCAAGAATTGGATGGCAGGCACAATTCTTACTAGTTCTCCGATTACCACGACATATGGCTCTTCGAAGAGTTTCACTTCCCCTCTCTAAAAACAATATGTTAATCGTTATCGATACCAGGCAGAGTTGTTTTTCCTTTCTCCTGAGGAGATTGGTATTGGTAGAGTCGCATTCAACCCCATCTTTTTTCCCTTTGGCTAGTAATCACATCGGCCATAAGGTGGTCTATCACCTTGGTTGGGGAGAAAAACTTTTTTTAAGCTAACTGCATGTCGAGTGCTTAAGCAGAGCTTGTGGTCACTCGTTCCTCGATTGTTCCAAAGAGCTTCAGATTTGATTCAAAACTACATACGATATTCCATTATGACTCCCTTTATGCCTTTTACTACTCCACAATGCTCTTTCCAAAACAAAACTCAAGAGAGTGAAAGAATCCCGCATTCTCTCTCTTCTTTCCCCTATCGCTAAGGGCTTCATCCAATCTCTGTTCCAGATTCTAGTCTTACCAAGTCACCTTTCTCTAAGGCTAAATATCTAAATAGCTAAATATCCTCATACTATTTTTTCCTATTTTATTTATTCTTTCATGTCGAGCTTTCGAAAGCTACTGGGGAGGGAGAATGAACGATTGACTGTTAAAGATCTTGAATAAAGCATTGATAGCTTTGTAGAGGAGAAAAACTTTGATTCTTCCCGAAGGTGTTCCTTGCATGCTGAATTGAACATGAGCGGTACCAACTATGACTAGAAAGCGGTCACTCCTGTCAATGAATACTATTCATAGTTGTCTATATTAGTAACATAACCATAACGACTTTGTTTTATTGCTTGCGGTGGTGATAGATTTTATATATTTCCTTAATTATAAGCTTGCACTAGAGGTTCTTCTAGTCCTAGAATAAGAAAGTAGCTTGTCTGCCGTACTGGCTGCTTCATTGAATGTGTCGATCTGCATTCTATATAAAGAGTTGATTTGCATCCTTGTTTGGCCTAAGCGAGAAGCTATGATCGAGGAAGCCCCACCCAGTAGTGCCTCTACTCTAAGGGAAGAACCCCTCCAGTGGCATACTTTATGGAGAAAGGTTTCCATCAGAAGGCAGGTATTTACTTTTATGATACCTTCACGTATTGTTATCAAACCTACTACTATTCATATTATAAATTCCCTCTCTTGCACATATAATTGGGAAAGGCTACATAACAGTAGTAGGGGCATCAAGACCGGAGATTTTTGTAGTGTTAGCAGGTTGAGACACGGGATGATAGGGCGGGCAGCCGACGTTTTCTTTATTCGCCAGGGCACTCAGTTCCTTTATGTTCCCAGAGCTGAGGCATTGTAGTGCAGCTCACGCCCTTCTTCAAGAGTGCCTTTTCCCCATCTTATGTAGATAAAAAATGATGAATGGGATTGAGGCACTCCACTCGCCGCCAATGCGGAAGGATGCCGTCGAAAAGAATGGAACACTGTTTCGCTCTGTTGGATGTGTCAGATCCCATATAACAAGCGAGTTGTCCTCCTAGATTTACCGAAGGTAATGCTAGGGCCTTTTCAGTACTGACGACTCTTGATGCCAAAAAGGAGACCAACTAGACGAGATAGACCATTGTTCATAGGTTGGTTATAAGCTCGCAGATCGAATCATATTCTTCCCATTTGAGAGGGATTCTCGTGCCAACCATATGAAGAAGAACTCGGTTACTCATCTTGGATCATATTGGATTAATAGCTTTGTGTTGATCTATGAACAAGCCTTCTATTTTGTTGGCCCTTGCAAACAGCTTGATGCACTATCTCCCTTTAACCCTTTGAGCGAAATACGACAAAAGAAAAGGAAGGAAATTCTATGGACTGACCCCATCATCTCCAACCCATAGGAACTATGAGATCACCTTCCTTACGCCTACAATTAAGAGTTTCCTAGGATTTCGCAAGGGAAAGGTAGATAACCTATGTTACATTGTGGCAAGGAAAAGGAAGGTGCCTCTAGCAGATTGCAAAACCTGCTACTTGAAAGAACCTATTAAAGAAGAGGGACTCAAAGAAGCAGCCAGTTGACTACCCCCTTCCACTCGGCCTTTCTTCGTTGTGTGAATAAGGTCTTAATCTATATGGGCATTATGGGCAGGTCGCAATAAGTCGCTAGTTGAAGGTTTAGACCAATCGCAATTCATCACCATCTTGCCCGCTTCTCATTGATGACTGGCTATTATATAAGTGTTGACCTAAGCCCCTGCGCAGTGCCCCTAGGTTAGTAGGACATTTCGCCCAAGAACAAGGTTTGAGTTAGTGCACTAACCACCTTTTTGTTTCTCGCCTAATGGCTCTATCTCTGAGGTAACCCGGAGGAAGACAACACGGGGCAAAGCAAACGACAGAGCTTCAAGTGACTTGTTAGGGCTGTCGAAGAGCAAAGAAAAAAGTCACTCAAAGCTCCTCTCCTTCCACCGTCGTGTAGCCCTATGGATAATTCGAATACCGGAATATCCTTCCATCCCTCATTCAATCTAATCTACCGGCTCTAAGACCGACTCAATGGGAGGAATCAAATCAATCTTAGGGCTTTGCTTTCAGTGCCTTGAAGACTTAATGGCAATTTCATCTCGTATTTCTGAATCAATGGCCCCAATTAGGGGTGTTCAAAACCGAACCGAAACCAAAAATTGAACCGCAAAAGTGGCTTAATGGTTTATTAGTATCGGGTTAACGGTTTAACGGATGGGGAACAAATTGAATTTTTTTTATTAACGGCTTATCGGTTTGGGGACGGATTATTCAATTTTCTTAACGAATAATCCGTTAACCCGTTAAGAGAATATATATATATATATATATATATATATATATATATATATATATATATATATATATATATATATATATTAAATAAGTAATAAAAATCCCTTCTTCCACTTCCAGTACTTTATTAGACAATTAGATTTTAGACATTAGAAAATAGAAACCCTAACATCTAAAGGCCTTAATTTCACCCAGCGGCTAGAGCAACATACTCGTCATCTCCCTCTCGCCGAATCGCCTCTCCAGCTCGCCAACTTACCGTCTCACCTCTCCCTTTCGCCAACTAGCCGTCTCGCCTCTCCCTCTTGCCATAGCTAGAGCAGCATATGGTAAGTTTCTTGTCTTGTTGATGTCTTCAGAATATTCGGTCCTCACTGTTATTTATACCTTTAAAATCAGAGAGCATCTCAAAGTATTCAGTTATTTCACGGATCTCCAATCACTAAGTAGCTTAGTGTGTTTGAACAGATTTGGTAACACGTCTAGTAGCTTAGTGTTCTACGAGTTGGCTTATTTTGGAGCAAAAGGAAGAGTTAAAAATGTAATAAAATATGGATGATGGGACAGGGTGTAAGGTAGGGAGTTTGGTGTGGAAATAGAGTCAAGATTCAAAACAAGATTCTGATAACCCTTGGAATGACTGCATAGATAATTATCCATCGTAGAAAACTAAGCTACTAGACGTATTCAGCCATCTCAAATTGACATTCCAACTGTTGCCTTCTTTGCCTTTTTCTATTTTGAGATCGATTTTGACAGTTTCTGTTTAAATATCCGTTAAGGAACGTGTTATTTTTATTCCTTTTCTTTTCTTGTTGCAGTGACTCATAACATGGCTGAAAATATACAAAGTGATAAGGTGATGGGTGAAAGTGGGGCTTCTATAAGTCCTTCTAGTTAATCTTGGTTTCTGTAAATTCGATTTAGCAATAATGAAAGATATTCTGTTGTTCAATAGCATATTGTTGACTTAAGGAAAAATACCAATAGCCTTAAAGTGCTAGGCTGTTGGATGTTAGCAGTTTGTTATATCTTGAATGTTATTAATAATGTAAATGGTTCTACCATTGCAGAGTGATTTCAAAGACTCTTAAGCTGTTGTTTGAACTTTGAAGCTATAGAAATTGAAGCATTATTAGGCGTTAGCTGCAGCAGTTGTATTTTGGATGTCTCCAATTGTTATAGATTTTATGTCTAAATTTCCATTTTATCTCTAGTTGTATTCTGAACTCATTTTGACATATATAAATACATATATTAGGAAGTGTTAAGTGTTAATAGAATCTTCATTCATCATTATTATAAAACAGTTAAGATTTTAAGTGGTTACTATATATGGATAGTAAATTGGCGATTAATAAGCATGTGTAAATATTTGTATAAAGTTTTGTACTCCTTGTTATCTCTGTGTATAGATTAATCAGGTACTAGCAAATAGTGATTTAAGAATGTGTAAATTAAATATCTTTACAGCTTTGCCTTTGGATTTTTTTTATTTCGATCTTTATATATTAAATTAGTATTGATCTGATCTTTATGAAAATGGTGTAAGTCATGTGCAATTGCAACCATTGCTCCAATATTTGTAGCTGAACTGAATACAACAGCGGGCATTAGCAAATTCCTATAGTGTTTAGAGGTGTCAATTTTGGTGTAACAACTAACAGGCTGTAAGTTGTAACATGAAGGACTAAAATAGTACTTTGTAAAATAGTTTGAACTAGGCCTATAAACCGCCCGATAATAGCTAAATCGATACCAATCAGCCATATATCTTATCGGGTGGCTAGCAGATTAATACATTTAAAAGCCTATAACCGATAAGCCAAACCGTTAAGAGTAAATAACCGCCCGATCCCTCGATAAGCAGCCCTAGCCCCAATCCCCATCTTTTCAAAACATGTCTTTTACGGGTAGGTCGAAATATCTCCATCATTTTCGTTCGGTGTCATAACCTATGAATATACACCGAAGAACCTTCGTCCTATTTGTTCCTTCGACATCTTCTACCCCGAAGAATTTAAATAACATAGTAAGTGGACCACATACAGGGAAATCCTTATACCACTATCAAGCCATACCAGGTAATGAGGCTGATGCTACTACCGATACAGAGAAAGACAAGTACTTTCTTTCTATCGATGTGAAATCCATTCTATTTCTCTGATGCACAAGATCTCGCGAAGAGAATAAGATGTTGCTCCCCTTCCCCCTTTCTATTCCCACTTTGCTAATCTTCCCCTCTAACGAGGGTCGGGCGGCGACTGGTGCGGGAGGAAGAAACCTAAGAGAAGACGCTCATCTCTTAAGTCCTTTTTTTCAGTGCAACACATGAAAGCGCCCTCTTTTTGTCATCCCTGTAGCTTTCCAGATTTTGTATTGAACGTATGACGTAGCTAGGACCCTTCAAAGTCTGTTTGAGCCTATGTTCAAGCCAAACTCACCCCCTATTTTACTAAGGCTGGAAGGAATGCCCACCAAGTTCAGATAATGGAATGCTTTCCCCAACCATTAAAGGAAAGGCTCGACGAAGGGAGGGAGGTGCGGCTGGGGGAAGGAAAATGCTTCCGGAGATCGAGATTTTTTTTCCATCGAAAACGAAGAAGAGGGACATGCCGAACACCTACCTTTCCAACTAAGTCCAAGGCGAGGACCCGTTAATTGATGATCCATTCTGTCATCAGCAAGTAGTGGCCGACAAGGCCCCTTTCCCTAAATATCTTGGGAAGCGAATAGGACAGGTTTAGAACCCTTCCCTTCTATTTTGGATGAATGTGTTGGTTTAGAAGGTGCTTTTCAATCTATGGTCCCTTGGAGTGAAGGGTTAGGCAGGTAGTATGGGCCCTTTGACTTCCAGCTATGTGCTGTGCGACTCCCGTGAAGCGAATGAAGGGAAGCTCTTCGAGCTTCCCGGTGAGCTTACGCTTACTCTCAGCCTCTTTGATTGATGCCCATTCCGGGCTATGTAGGTTGTGGCCGTCCAAGGGCTGCTCGACAATGAAGTGGTAAAATAATATTAAGTCTTCCTCCCTGGGTAGTTCCCAATGCTTGGCACTTTCCATACTTCATGGGTGCAACATCAACAAATTCGCTCATGATCTAGTTACAACCTAAGATCTATGACCATATTATGTTAACTATTCGTATTTCGTTCATTCCATCGGTATGCTCCCAGGTACCTGTAATTGTGATCCATTTTCCAGAACCAAGGGTTCTTTCTGTAGAAACCTCCATGAATAATCATTATTTTTTATGGTTTTTCTGCTTCTCACGGTTGCTCTTCTCTACTAAGATTGTAATAGATATGTGCTTTCTCTTCCCCAAGGTATGTAACCCATGTGGAGCAAGACTACACTGGCCTGTAACTGCTTTCTCATTGGCTCCATTAGGGTTCTTAGTCTCATCCTGAAAAGGTTTTTTTCTTTCTCCGAATATACTCTCAACTTTCCCTGCTATCCTATCAACATGCCAGTCAATATCAATAGTGGAGGAAGAAGAGTAGTACCCTTTTTCAGTTAGTCTTAATAGTTTAATAATTCAACTAATGGTCTTCTTGCCTAAAAATAAGAATCAGCCCAACATGGGCAGTGATAGACAGACCAAAGATTTATGCTGTCATTGTGTGCTTGCTTTGTGCACCGGCATAACAGAATTCAAAGATTCTCGGCATACACATCAAACCGTCATTCTTTACTTCCGGGTCCAATCAATCGATAGTCCTACAATTTCTTCTCGAAGGCCTGTTTATAAGAAATAACTTATGCCACTCGTATTACCCAGGAATGACAAAAGAGGCTTGGATTGGAGATTCTTGTGTAAATATTCAAGTTGACAATCGTCTTTCTAGATAGCCAATGTACTCTGAAACCAATACCAATGATTTCGCTGGATCTAAGAATAACGTTGCACAGAAAACCATACTCACATAGGATGGCGAATGGGCAATACGTAGAGGTTACTCCGCTTTCTATGGATTGTTTTAAACGGAAATGTTGAAAAGTAGGGGCTAAGACAGTAATAGGATGTCATTTTCCATATGAATGGATTAGGTATAAGTGGAAGAAGATGAAAGCTGGCGCATAAGTAATGTAATAATGGCTAAGGGCTTTCTTTTTTAGCGGTTTGAAAGGAAGAGTGTACCATGGTGAAATGCAAGATAGAACATAAAGCAAGGAAGGTGAAACGATGTTGGAAAAATCCAATACAGAATGTCCCGATGGGGCATTGTCGAATAAATTGACTTCGGTTTGATTTCTTGAAACACAAGCAGATCGGAACAATTATTCGAGTGCAGTTCCTTCTTGAGCCTTTTCTTTTTGACTCCTACCGAAGAAAGCCTCTCAAGTGCTGACCTTTCTTCCTACCTTTGAGCAAAGCAAACCTCTCAAGTGCTGACCTTTCTTCCCCCATTCGGTGAGCTGACCTTCTTGTGTCACGAATGATGTCAAGCCTCCTTCTTGTCTTCTATTCCGGGAAGTGGTATAATAGGTCCCCTAAGGGAAGCCCTTTGGAAGCTCTCTGAGCCTTCCCTTGATTGTGCCTTTAGGCTTTCTTCTTGCTGCTTTGTTTGCACTTTCGAATCCGCTTCTGTAAAAAAAGGAGAAGAGAGAGGCGTTGGCTAACTAAGGAAGATGAAGGAAACTATCCCAGAAATGTGAGCTTTTCAACAGCAAGCTACGGTTAGGGCGAAAACTCAAAAATCCAAAACGTTGGTTAGGAATCTAAAAATAATAAGGTAAACTTTCAAGCCGCCGCCCTTTAAAGGAGCGGGCGCAGTGAACTGTAATTGTGAAAAGATTGGAAGATCTGGCCAAAGAAGGTGATAGGCCTGTAGATTCATTCTCATGGTTCGATCCTTCCCAGTAAAACGTAGGGTGTTCGAATTCTGATCGCTTTTACGAATTAGTTTTTTAGGGAAAGAGAGTTTTTTCGGGGAGAATCACTCGGTGCGGGGCCTCCTATGTGAGGCCAGGTGATGGTCAACAACTCAGGCAGGAAATGTTAAAAAGTGGCTAATGATGCAATCAAGAGCTCTTTTCCCCTTATATGCACTAAAAAGGGGTATGCCGGGTTTTTGGACCCAGCTCCTCATCTAGCAGCCAAGAACAAGAACGGTCCCTCCGTAACCAGTCATCCATAATATCAAATAAATCATTTTCGTCTTTGGTAAACTTACCAAGGGCTATAGTCATAGTGATCCTCCTATTCAACTACTTCGACCATTTCTGAGCACTTTATATCTTTTTCGGGGCGTCCGGAGATTCGATCATTTTTGTATGACTGATTATGAGAAATCTATTTACGCCTTTGAATGAGAGTTTTGGGATATAGGGCCAAACCCTATTTTCTCTTTCATATGTCTCGGGTAAGAAAGCGAGTTTAGAGTACCATACAAAGAACCTTAGATAAGGGGAGGAGCATCATTTGAGTCTCCAAAAATTATTCCAATAATTACATATCCGATTTGGCTTTATGTTGGCATGGGATTTGGGTTACAAGCAGGTCATTCTTGAAACTAATTTTGAATATTGTTTGCATGTTGTGATTCATTTGATTTCCTCTAATCACCCCCAAGCACAACTGATCCAAGCTTGCTTGAATCTTGTTCAAAGGGATTGGCAGTGCCTTTGTAAGCATACTCATAGAGAAGAGAGAAGGTAAGATCGCGGTCGACTAGTTGGCATATGAAGCTCTGAAGTAGCCGCCAGGTTATCAACGACTTTTGACCTGTCTGCCTGACGGCGAGAACTTACGACAAGGTGCAAACTTGAAAGGAATAAGGTGGAAGCATAGTATGAAGAGTTGTCACAAAAGAGAAGGAGTGTGTGAGGAATTTACACATGTAAATCCTTTAGCAAGTAGAAGAGCCATCAAATTTCAGAAGCAGTGATAGCTAACGCTTTGTATTCAGCTTCTGCACTAGTGCGGGCAACTGTTGGTTTCTTTTTAGAGCCCCAACAAATTAGATTGTCACCAAAGTAAATGCAGAATCTAGTGGTTGAGAGACGAATTGTTGGACAACCAGCCCCGCATAAGAGTAACAAAAAAAAGTATTGAGATAGGGCGATGAGGAAATCTAAGACCATAATATAATGGAGAGTGCCTTTCAAATACCTTAAAATGCGTTTAAGACACTAATCATGAACAATAATGGGATTGGCCATAAACTGGTAGGCATGATTAACTGCATAGCGGAGGTTCGGTCGAGTGAGAGTGATATATTGGAGGGCACCAATAGTACCTCGATAGGCCTGAGGATCAGAGGGAGGTGTACCATCCAAAGCTAAAAGTTTACAACCGGAAGAAATTTGTGTAGCATAAGATTTGCAACCAAGCATGTTGGTCTGGCAGAATCTTTTTTCACTTGGTCGCCTAGTATCTTGAAACCTCTTTGCTCGTGGGGGAAGGAGTGGAAAGAGCGCTTTACGAAAGAATCGTATGGAGCGGCGAAAGGTTTCTCGTTGGGATTTCCGACCCTCCAGGTCTCCACCTACTTGTGGAATAGGGGGGTTCCTTGATATTAAAGTGTCAAGGCGGTCGAAGAAGGCCAGTTTGTAGTGGAAAACCTCTATGACATAATCATTTATAGTCACTCACTGGAGGTTTGGAACCCTGGGTACAATGTTTCGGGTGTAGCATGAATGGTATTTGTGGGTCTTGATCTAGAAAATAAGATGATGATGGCTCCTTCGGGGGCCTCCTCTGGCTCAGGATCGGGTGAGAGCACCGAAGGAAGGGGCTTCAGGTGGACTGATTTATTTGGAAGTAGTTGCCCTGGTAATTTCGAAGCCAGTCTCAACCAACTGGCCCCGGACATCGCAACTCGTTGTAGGTCCTCTCCAACCATTACAGTCGAGTATCTTTCACTCCTTCACTTGAAATGTGCGGTTGGTTTACCTAACGCAAGTTTGTTGTGCTCTATGATCTTATTCTTCTCCACGACCCGATGCTTCATCTGCTTCTTTAGTTTAGTAGGACTTATTTCACGCTATTGCATGAAACATTCGTTTGGTCTCCCACTGCTATCTATGCTAGCTTGAAAGGTATGGCTACTCTCTTGTTTCCTGCTGAACCTCCTTCCCAATACAGGCTTCACAGCCATCCTTGCTTGCATTTTTGAAAAACATTTGGTAGGGGCTGCCTCGAGGATCGGCTTAAACTTGAAACGATGGCATAAGAGTGATTTCACTCGGCATATAATTGAAAAACTCTCTCTTTCTAAATATCGATTGAGGAGGATTAGATTCATTCCCAGAATGATTCATTTGATATTATCATCGATTACGTACGCTGATTGTTCTTCCTTATTTCACGATACGATGACATTATAGTACGAGAGCTTTCCCATGGTAGGAATAGGGTAGTTGCACTAAGGAAGAGAGCTAGGGATTTGATAAAGGTGATAGGACAACCCGCGTTTCCGACCCGAAAGGAATGGAAAATAAAAGAGGAATCTGTGTGTACTATCTATGAGAGTGACTATTCTTAATCTCCTCTTCCCTATCTCCCCCTTTTTGCCTTTAGCTATTCCAATTTAGGTCCGATTTGGATCCCTCGGTTGTTTCCTTTTCCTTCCGCACCTTTTCCTCGAAATGAGAAAGAAGATGGTACACTTGAATTATATTATTTAAGTGCTTATTGCTTGCCAAAAATCATACTTCTACAATTGGTAGGTCATCGGGTTATTCAAATAATTCGTGTTTTTCGGGTTTTTCCCATGTTACAACTTTCATACCAATTCGGTCGATCTGGAATAGATCGGTTAAACATTCCATTAGGGAGCCTGGTCAATCTTATCGAAGAGAAGGAATGAGAAAAACTGAAATATTCCTACTCGAACAAGAAGTCCTATAGTTTACAACTCTTCTTTATATAGTAATTCAACCTATTGCTCTGCATCCCCCCATCAGTTTAATAAAAAGATAAAAATAAAAAGGATCGAACTACTTACTCATTATTTGAAGGTGAATCATAGAACACCAAAAGTTATGGTATCTTATGGACCTAACATAGGTCACATACCTCATGACATAAGATTGAAAAATCCAAATCTTCTTCTTCGGAGCGGAAATGGACGTGGCCAAAACATATAAAGTTCGGCGTAGTCGCTCATAGGGATATATTTATCCATATAGAGGACAGTATAGGCCAATTCATAGATAGATCTCTCTCCATATAGATAGGTATCTCTATGGATAGAGATAAAGATAGGGATCCATCTAGATCTTGATTCACTATTTTCATATTTTTTCTTGATTCTGATTGATTGCCTTTTTTTACGACAAGTTTTAAATCTTAATGCAGGCAAGGAAACATCGTTTTTCAATTATTAAGAGGAATGTTCATCTTTAAGTTTATATATATATGAAAGAGATAGTAAAATCACTCTGAATTGTTTTGTTATTCCCATCATCCGGTAACCACAGGATGAGCACACCAACTTGAAATCTGATTTTAAAATCTCTTTCTACTTTCACAAAACTTCTCGCGCCCTTCTCGTAGGTTTGACTTGCTTTTAGGCTACCATTGACCGGCTTCACGAGACCATTTCGGTTTACACACACATGGCTAAGAGCTATTGGAGAGGCTAGTTAGTCTAACCACAGGGGCCCACTCCTGCTTTTCGACACACCGTAAATTCTTACTACCTTCAATATTATCAAGTCAGCTAGATATCGGGGCTATTCTTCTTCCAGGGAGACAAAGTCGTCACTTCTACTGACCGAACCCTCAGTTCAGGGGCCTTCGTCAACATGTTACGAAGCTCTAGTCTTCAGTGGGTCACCATTACTTGACTTAGAAAGGCGAACATTTGGGCAAGGGAAAGCGCAGTGCGCCTGGTGCAAATGGCTTTCTTTTTTCATGATATACCAATCAAAATGGAGGGTCCTACCTATGTACATGATTGATAAAATCACTACGTAGGGGGGCGGTCAACCTGATGCGGGAGAGGCATGAGTGCAATTCGATCTTGTGGTGTATTCGTTTGTAGTGAATAGGGCCTCTTTCTCGTTGATCAGTTCGCCTCCACTCTATTGAAAAGTAGGAATTCCTACGGCGGTTTTGTCAACGAACGCATCTCGGGATAGATTGACTAACCTAACCCACCCTTAAGAGGATTTTCCATAGTTGGGTGTCCGCTTTCGTTGATTACCTTCGATACTAGAAGAAGAAAAAAACCCAAGCGGTCCAACCTAATACCAGGGCATAAAATATTCGATTGACCATTTGATATAATTGATATGCTTAGTGTATGACTCGTTGGTTTTTTAGGATTAGGAGTAAAAAAGACCATCCTACATAGTATGAACTAAAACCTATAGAACTAATAACCAACCCATCACTTTGCATTATCTGGATCTAAAGAACCAGTCAAGATATGATATATAGGTCATATCGTTGTAGCAACTGAAATTTGCATTTGATGGCTATTTTACTTGAACATTTTCATTAACGCCTTCCACTTGTAGACACACAGAAAGCAGAAAGAGAGCCCGAGGTGCTGACCCGCAGCGAGGCAGGCCCATCTAGCCCGATCGGGATGATAAGGACTTGTCCTTCCTTGAATTAAGACTTGAATGAAGTACAAAACCGGGGGAAATCTCAATTCTAAGCATTTATTTCGGACTTTAAATGCTCAGACGAGCGGGGAATATCATAAACTCAAAGAAGACCAGGGTCAACCGACCTAGAAGAAAACACAGATAGAGATAGGTCAACTGATTAATAGATATACTTGTCAAGCGACACAAACACAGGTACATAAGAAATCATATCATCACATACTTCTTGCTCTTTGGCTTTATTAGCGTCAGTTGAGGCCTCTCTTTGATCATTTGCTTTTTTAGTTTAGTAGGACTTCTTTCACGCTATTGCGTGAAACATTCATGTGGTCAATCGAGCTTCTCATAGAAATACAAAAATGTATTTCCCACTTCCTACAATCTGGATTGAACCTTTGGGTAGACTCTGCAGGATCAACAAAGCAACTGCAACCTAAGAGTGGATAATAGCAGCGGATATATCGCTTTCTGTTTCCGCTCTATCTGCCAAGAGTAGCCACACATAAGAGTGCAAGAAAATTCTCACAATTTTTATTGATAATAGTCTATAATAATCTAAGTCTAAAAATAAAGAAAACACCCCTTATATAGGTAGGAGAGGATCACGAAATTAAGGCTAAAAAATAAGAAAATAAAGTCCTAAACTACTTTGGACAACAAGTCCAACTACCTTAGGAAAAGGGAAAATATTAGGAAACAAAAACTAAGTCAATCTTGGAAATTAATTCAAACAATCTTAGGAAAAGGAAAACATAACCTTAACTACCTAGGAAAGCAATAAATCTAGTACTAAAATATATGGAAATAAGTTAAAACCAATCTAAGATAGGATCTTGAAAGTCCCAACCCAATCTTGGATAGAATCTTGTAAATCTTGAAGGAAATTTGCAAGCAACTTGGCACCAACTTGAACTCAACATCTAACACACCTATTGTACCCTTCTTGGACATAAATTAAGTCATTTTTATGTTATAAAAATGTGGCTATATGTAAAACTTCATGGACTGCAAGTTTGGACACATTTAGGTGCCAAATTGGTCCAAAAGTGGACTTATTAGGACCTTCTTCAAAGGATGTTTCTTGGGATCCAATCCTCCCCTTCTTGGACATAAATTTGGGACATAAAATAATTATAACACTTAGCCAATTCATATCCTTTATCCTTGAGCTCTTCCTCCCAATTAACAATATCTTTATTTGTACTTCTAATGGCCTTGTTTTGCGACTCTTTAGCTTGACATCTTGTTAAAGCCCTCTTTGAGATTCCAAAGCTTCATCCTTATCCTTGAATATAGTTGAGCTTCAGATTTAAATATTTTTAAATTTGGTGGATGTAAGATTGAAGTTAATACCGAAAAAACAATTCTCATTAAATTGAATAATATATTTACCTTCTCATCAATTCTATTATTCTTCCTCTATGTATGGTCTTTTTCATGTTTATCGCAATTTTACTTTCTAATTTTAACTCAGGTTCTCTAAATTTTCTATTCTTTTTGTCACATTTGATTGATACATACATTACAAAGTAAGTTCTTTTGTGTCTCATCCTTTTTATCAATGAAATCCTCGAGACAAATATTGCAAGGTTCAAAACTTGATGAATAATGGGTTCACTCTTTTATCATTTTTTACTTAATATCATAATTCTGTACATGAGAGATTTCAATACCATAACATGCGCCTAATCCACGCATTATGTGTGCATCCTCCCACAAGATCAAAGTCATGTAGTATCACGACCCCAATTTCCCTCTGTAGGATGTCGTGACGACACCTAGTCTCTAAGACTAGGTAAGCCTAACACTTACTGAATAAATAGCAAAATTCAACCAAAAACTGTTAAATATGAAATAGAAATCTCTATACAAAACTTACAATCCCAAAAATAGTAGTACAAGTCATAAGCTCTACTGAGTTTGCTAGAAAATCCCTAAATACAAATGTTTCAAAACAGAAATAAAACAGTATAGGTACAATATCAGAAGGTGACTCTGAGGCCTGCGAACGCGACGAAAGTTTTACCTTGAGTCTCCACAGCAAAACCCGAATAGCTAGCTATTGATCAACCAACTCCGAAATACCTGGATCTGAACAAAAATGTGTAGAAAGCATAGCATGAGTACACTACCGGTACCCAGTAAGTATCAATACTAACCTCGGTGGAGTTGTGACGAGGGACAGTCAAGGCACCTACTGGACTAAATAACCTGAACAAGTATAAATGTAGGACTAACAAGGGACAATATCAATATAAAGCTAAGCATGTTGACAATAATAAAATAATGCTTGTAATAGGAAACTAAAGCAACAATTAGCAACGAGGCACAACAGGTAACAACGCTGTAGAGTAAGGTCTAAGTCCGGTGAGACCAAATAAAGAAAAACAAGTAATAACTACTGCTTTCATACCCGATTTAGTCAAGGATTTCCACGAGGTACCAAACTTCATAATTACAAATCACGGGTCCCAATTTATGAACCCTAATCACTTGGAATCTTGTGCCCACATTACAATTCATAACCACACGGATGATTCACGTGCCAAGAGAGTGACAATATCTAATATCCACACGGACCATTCACGTGCCAACAATAACAATGACTCATGACTGCACGGACAATTCACATGCCGACAAAATAACTCTCACACCGAAGGCAAGTACACGGGAGTACATGTAAATGGTCAATAATATCATGATTCATCTTCTTAAAACGATATGGGTGATTTGTTTACGTGTATGCTTGTGGAAGTGTTCTACCATACTTCAAGTCAACAAGTAAGAGTATAGACAATGAATGGCACATAAGAAACGATCACCCCAAAATATACACAGTATAACTCATACAAGGTAGGCACACCACTACACAAATATCAACAATAATAATGCCCCCAGGACATCACAAGTCAACACAAATTATTCCCCGACATAGCCCACCTTGTCTCGCCATATGCGCAATAATAAAGTAAATGCCCGCATTATCTCGCCGCACGCGTACAATAATATTCCCACCTTGTCTCGCCACATGCGCAAACTCATATATATAGCCCGTCTTGTCTTGCCGCATGTACAAATATCAATAATAATAATAATAACACGGACAACTCACGTGCGAACACCCCGACAATCCTCACAACAATACCACGTGTGCCAAAATATAACAACACAATAAAATGACTTTCATAACATGTTCCCATATGCTATAACATTTCCTTAAAACAGTTTCAATACCACAACCACGCATAGCCCTCGACTCAACAACACTGTGTACAATAGCAACAACAACCCTAACACGAGAATACGACAAGTAAATCAACACAAGAACTTCAGAACACAAAGAAACGGAAGAACGAGCTCACAAAGAAAGACACAACGGGGAATAATGGTATCGACAAGAATAGCTCAACAAGGGAGAGATAATGAGTAACAATGATTCCACAAAAGTACAACTCGACGATAAGAGAGATAACATGAATCAATGACCCCAAATAAGAATACGTCAACAATGAAAAGGATAACAAACTTCAATTAAGGCTAAGCAATTATGGAATAGATAATAGTAATTTTAATTAATGTTAATCAATTACGAAATATATACTAATAACTTCAATTAGGGTTAAGCAATTACAGAGGAGATAGTATGACAATAAAAGAGGCAACAACTTCAGTTAAGGCATATAAGAGTTTAATTGCCACTAAGGGTAGAACATGAATCAATTAATTTCAAATAAGACATGTAAGGGTGGATTTATTAAATGGAGGATTTAACACGACAAAAAAACTTCATATCTAATGAACATAAGAACCTAAGAGCCCTAAACGGTCAAATTTCCACAATTAATCCCGAGTACGTGCTCGTCACCTCGCGTACATGGTTTTCACATGACACAATTAGCATAAATTACTCAAATCCCAAGGGGTAGTTCTCCTACACAAAGTTGGGCAAGATACTTACCTCAAAGAAGCTAGATCAATACTCAGATTAGCTTTTCCTTTACAAATTCACCCTCGCTCGACTCAATCTAGCCAAAGACGCCATAAATACATCAAGCAATGCAAGAGAAACAATTTCAATTAACAAAGCTATGATCTTTATACAATTTCTAAAAAATCAACAAAAGTCAACCCCGGGGTCGCCCGGTCAAAACCCGAGTCGATGGGGTAGATTTTGACTACTCATGGCCCCACGAGTTCAAATACGTGATTTGTTTTCAAGTCGGAGTCCAATTAGACTCCCAAATCAAGAAATTTCATATTTTCGAAATTTAGACAAAAATTCCCATTTTTTCACTTTGATTCTCACTATTTTGATGTTAAAACTCAAATATAATTATGAAATATACATAGAAATTGAACAAGGACACTTACCCAACAATTGTAGGTGAAATTTCTCTCTCAAAATTGCCCACTCTCGGACCTAGGGTTCAAAAATATCAAAACATAAAGCAAAAACCCGAATTACATAGCTGAAAACAAGTTGCAGATGTCGCATTTGCGATCCAGGGTTCGGAATTGCGAACCCTCGCAAAAACGAAGAAGCCTTTGCAATTGCGAACAAGAATGGAAAATATCGTAATTGCGATAAAATATTCGCAAATGCGAACTGGAATAGGGAAGAAGTCGCAAATGCCATCAAATGTTCGCATTGCGAGCCCTGGGATACTACACCAGAAACCAACAGTCTTCCCTGACATGCAAATGGGTATAACTCTCTCATACGATGTCTAAATTCGACGATTCTTTTTTCTATGGCTTCGTAATTACAATACTAATCTAATGCTTTAATAAAAACTGAATTTGGAGCTCATTTTATATATGTAGTAACATTAATGCTTGAAGAAACAATGTCGAAACATAAAAAACAAGCGCAACACAAGCTAAATCTATCCGAAACTCACCCAAGCCCCTCGGGACCCCGTACGAACATACCAACAAGTCCCAAAATATAATATGGACCCGCTCGAGGCCTTAAATCATATCAAAAAATATCGAAACTATGAATCGCACTTCGAATCGAACTTATGAATTTCCAAGTCTTCCAACTTCCAAACTCGTGTCGAAACATATCAAATCAATCCGGAATGACCTCAAATTTTGCATGCAAGTCCCAAATGGATATAACAGAGCTAATCCAACTCTCAAAATCTCACTCCAAGCCCAATATCAACCGAGTCAACTCCCGGTCAAACCTCTCAACATTCCAAAACTTCGACTTTTCATTTTTTGCCAAAATGCTTCAACTTATCCTACGGACCTCCAAATCCAAATAATGTGTAACAATGATTCCATAAAAGTACAATTCGATAATAAGAGAAATAACATGAATCAATGACCCCAAATAAGAATACGTCAACAATGAAAAGGATAACAAACTTCAATTAGGGCTAAGCAATTATGGAATAGATAATAGTAATTTCAATTAATGTTAATCAATTACGGAATATATACTAATAACTTCAATTAGGGTTAAGGAATTACGGAAGAGACAGTATGACAATAAAAGTGGCAACAACTTCAGTTAAGGCACATAAGAGTTTAATTGGCAGTAAGGGTAGAACATGAATCAATTAATTTCAAATAAGACACGTAAGGGTGGATTTATTAAATATGACAAAATAACTTCATATCTAATGAACATAAGAACCTAAGAGACCTAGACGGTCAAATTTTTATAATTAAGTCCGAGTACGTACTCGTCACCTCGCGTACACGGCCTTCACATGACACAATTAGCACAAATGACTCAAATCATAAGGGGTAGTTTTCCCACACAAAGTTAAGCAAGATACTTACCTCAAAGAAGTTAGATCAATACTCAAATTAGCTTTTCCTTTACAAATTCACCTCCGCTCGGCTCAATCTAGCCAAAGACGACTTAAATACATCAAACAATGCAAGAGAAAATAATTTCAATTAACAAAGTTATGACCTTTATACAATTTCTAAAAAGTCAACAAAAGTCAATCCCTGGACCGCCTGATCAAAACCCGAGTCAAGGGGTAGATTTCGACTACCCATAGCCCTACAGGTTCAAATATGTGATTTATTTCAATTCGGGGTCTAATTCGACTCTCAAATCAAGAAATTTCATATTTTCGAAATTTAGAGAAAATTCCCAATTTTTTACTTTGATTCTCACTATTTTGATGTTAAAACTCAAATATAATTATGAAATATACATAGAAATTGAACAAGGGCACTTATCCACCGATTGTAGATGAAATTTCTCTCTCAAAATTGGCCACTCTCGGACCTAGGGTTCAAAAATATCAAAAAATGAAGCAAAAACCCGAATTATACAGCTAAAAATAAGTTGCAGATGTCGTATTTGCGATCTAGAGTTCGCAATTGCGAACCCTCGCAAAAACGAAGAAGCCTTTGCAATTACGAGCAAGAACAGGGCTGGAAAATATCGCAATTGCGATAAAATGTTTGCAAATGAAAACTGGAATAGGGAAGAAGTCGCAAATGCCATCAAATGTTCGCATTTGCGAGCCCTGGGATACTACACCAGAAACTAGCAGTCTTCCCCGACACGAAAATGGACATAACTCTCTCATACGATATCCAAATTTGACGATTCTTTTTTATATGGCTCCGTAATTACAATACGGATTTAATTCTTAATAGAAACTGAATTTGGAACTCATTTTCTATATGTGGTACCATTAATGCTTTAAGAAACGACGTCGAAACATAAAAAACAAGCGCAACACAAGCTAAACCTCTCTGAAACTCACCCAAGCCCCTCGGGACCCCGTAAGAACATACCAACAAGTCCCAAAAATATAATATGGACCCGCTTGAGGCCTTAAATCATATCAAAAAACATCAAAACTATGAATCACAATTCGAATCGAACTTATGAATTTTTAAATCTTCCAACTTCCAAACTCGTGCCGAAACATATCAAATCAATCCGGAATGACCTCAAATTTTGCATGAAAGTCCCAAATGACATAACAGAGCTAATCCAACTCTCAGAATCTCAATTCAAGTCCAATATCAATTGAGTCGACTCCCGATCAAACCTCTCAACCTTCCAAAACTTCGACTTTCCAATTTTCACCAAAATGCTTCAACTTATCCTACGGACCTCCAAATCCAAATACGGATACATGCCTAAGTCCAAAATCACCATACGAATCTATTGGAATCATCAAAATGCCATTTCGGAGCCGTCTATATAAAAGTTAAAATTCCGATCAACTTTTACTGCTTAAGCTTCTAAAACAAGAATCCTTCTTCTGAATTGATCCCGAATCATATGAAAACCGAACTCGACTACACACGCAAGTCATAACACATAATACGAAGTTGCTCGAGACCTTAAGCCACCGAACGAGACGCTAATTCTCAAAACTACCGGTCGAGTTGTTATATATAGTTTTTTTATGTCTCATTATTATATGGATTTATAAAAAAAGTTTAAGGTTCTTTTAATATATTTTGGTTTTAGGCTTCCAATTTCGTCTAGACCACTGCCCCACGAACATGTTATCAAACCAACTTTATTCATATTTGATTATTAAATGACACATTCACTGCGTTTAATGTTCTTGTCGTATTTATTTTATCTTAATTGAGACTCTATAAAATCCGATTGAGAATGTCATGGATGGACTAGTGGCTCAAGGGAGAGGTTAGTAAAGCCTTGATTTAGTACCTCGAGATATTGAAACCCAAAGATTTTTAATAGTGAATTTTATAATTGTTTTTTTAGTTTACATAATATTAAACGTTATAGAAAAATAAATAAGCACAGAAAAATTGTAAAAATGATATAAAGAAAGACTATCTACTCTTTAACAGTAAAATATTTCAGAACTTTGAACTAAACTACTTAAATCTTTATATTAGTAAATATAACTTTTTACAATAATATCAAAGGAAATATATTGTAAATACATGCCTAATATCTTATTTATTTTAATTATCCCTTACTAATATAAATAATAGTATTATTATATAAAATTAACATTTTTATGTCCTTTCAAAATATTACACTGTAAACAACAAGTACGAGAAAAAAATAACACTTACCTTTTGCATATGTATGTATATCATATACGAATTCTAATATAAAAAAGTATAAATCTTTTATTAAAATTTGTCTTTAGGCCACTACTTTTATTGAAACGCCTTTGTGAATCACCTCTTGCTGTGTCGACAAATTTTTGTTTAGGGTTTTGGGAGGACCAACGGTGAAAGTTTAAAAGCCAAAGTGCTAGAAGGGTTAAATTATGTTATGCAATAGTACTTTATTTGTACTTTGTGCTTTTCATATAGTGAAAAGTTTTTTCAATTAGATCAGTTTCTTGTGTTATTGAGCCGCGCAAGGTGAAAGGTAGAGTTCATACATATTGTTTTGATGAAATTTTTTCTTTTTATTATTTCAAATTAAAGATTCTAATGATTACCTATTAACCAAAGGAATAAGGTCCAAATATTATATTAAAATTTTGCAATTTGTCATAGGTTTGTATACCGGTTACCTCTCTCTCTCCATCAAAGTCAATTATCGTTATCTTTCATCATAGTTATACTCGTCTTACTAACGCTTTTTACCGTAAAAAAGTTAGTCTAATTCGGTTAATACGATGGAAGCCACATACGAATATATCTAACCATTATTATTATTAAAGCGTATATACAAATCATGGACATGATTCAAATTATTATAGATTGTATGTGTAAACTAGTTTGATAGTTCTTTCATTTGTTTATATCGTTTCACAATGGTGAAAATTTAGTAAATAGTCACTTTTTAGGTCGGCTATTAGAATTTAGTCATATTTTAAATTGTATGTATTGGCAAAGTAGCTACTCATTAGTGCTGAAATATAAGTCTAGATCTTGCACTCGTAAAGGTTCAAAAACCATGAATTGCTCCTGGATTTTTCTGAATTTTGCACCAGTAAAGGTTCATAATTGTAGAAGTACAATGTGTATTAAAAAAACAGGAATTATTCATGGATTTACACTAGTAAAGGTTCAAAATTCAACAATCATTCTAGGATTTTAGATTTTGCACTAGTAAAGATTTAAAATCACTGAATTACAATGTGAATTCAAAAACATGAATCATCCTAGATTTTGCACTAGTAAAGATTAAAAAATCAGGAATTGTTCCTGAATTTTGCACAACAAAGATTAAACAATTAGGAATCGTTCGTGGGTTTGAAGATTCTATAAATCTTTGAATTACAACATAGTTTGCTGACAAGAGTGAGTTGCTCTAGTGGTGAGCACCCTCCACTTCCAATCAAAAGGTTGTGAGTTCGAGTCACCCCAAGAGCAAGGTAGGGAGTTCTTGGAGGGAGGTATCCGAGGGTCTATCGGAAACAACCTCTCTACCCCAAGGTAGGGATAAGTTCTGCGTACAAACTACCCTCCCCAGACCCCACTAATGGGATTATACTGGGTTGTTGTTTGCTGGGGTTACACTTGTCAACCGATTGCTTGCATGTTTCATATTTTAATTGGGGGCAAAATTGTCAATTTAATCGGACTAGTGACTACTTTGCTATTATAATTAAAAATATGGATAAACTCTAATAGCCGACCCAAAAAACGACTAATACAGCTAATTTTATTTCATGATTACAAATGTTAGAGCCCGTCTGAGCATTCATTAAATAAAGGGGCAAATATGAGACGCACTTAAAAGTGCAGGTGCAGAGTATTTATGAATCAAAAGATAAATATAAGACAAGTCGAATACTTTAGGGGTGAATTTGAACATTTTTCTGCTAATAATTACAACAACTAACGTGGAGATAGTTATGAATTTTTAAAGGAAAATAAAAGCATGAACTATATAAAGGATTCATCTAGTAATATTCCAATTTATTTGGGATTTATGGGCAGCTGACCTTGATTTGCTTAATAACAGATTAGAAGAGAAAGTCAAATTGACTTTTGTTAAATTAGAGGCCTAGAGGGGGTGCCAAGTGATTGATTAGAAAATTATAGGGAAAAGATCACTTTTATCCTGATGCCGGAACTATTTATATTCGGTAATTGTAAAAGCATATAAAAAATATATATTTTTTGACAATTATTTTGAGAACGGTTATACAATGTTATTTTCGCACAACCATATATACACAATGGGTCTCTCCTCCTCCTCTAGCGCCCAAAGATCTTCAAAAGGCCCAAAAATATCTAATCTACCTCACTAACCCACTCCAAGTTATCTTGGGCCTACAAGATCTCGTTGGCCTGTTCATACTTTATCAGCCTAGCCCATTTGTCACACACTCAGTCTGAGTTCACTCGTCAAGATTCATTCAACATTTCAGTCAGTTGTTGATCCACAGCTAGGGTTGCTTCCAGTTAGACCATAAAGCCAACATGGTACGTTTTTGTTGATCTTCATATCTATTTCCACATTATTATTTGTTAGCAGTTCACTAATTTTCAATCATTTCTGATTTCCTTATGAAAATTATTAGCTGTTCTAAGTCATTTTTTTTTGCTTTGTAAAGTATAATCTTGATTCTAATCTTTTTCAGTTTTCCTGGATTTTGGCAATTTCCCAGCTCAAATTTGTCTAAAGAACAAAAAAAGAACAAACTTGGAACGACAAACAAGAAAAAAGGAAAGAAGACATAAGGGTCAAAAAAAAAAAAGTAAATGATGGCTGGAAATTCTTTAATCCATGTATCAACAAATTCTACTGTGTTTCCTATCATACCCGGTAGAAGAAATGTGTTGGGGGATCGTTTGTTGTGTGTAAGAACACCAATGAGGCCTAAAAATCAAACCTTTAGTGTAAAGGCAATGTCTGCGAATACGGGTCATAGCCAAGAACAAGAGCAACAACCTGCATCATCTTCCGAGCAAAAAGGTCCGCTTTCTGTGATTTTAGATGTTCCAAGGAATATTTGGAGACGAACAATGCGGCCATTGAGTGATTTTGGGTTTGGAAGGAGGAGTATCTGGGAAGGTGGGGTCGGGTTGTTTATTGTTTCGGGTACAGTGTTGTTGGCACTCAGCTTGGTTTGGTTGAGAGGGTTTCAGTTGCGGTCTAGGTTCAGGAAGTATTTGGCTGTGCTTCAGTTTGAGCAGGCTTGTGGCATTTGCACTGGCACGCCTGTTAGAATCAGAGGAGTGAATATTGGTAATGTGATTCGAGTCAATCCCTCCTTGAGAAATGTTGAAGCTGTTGTTGAGGTGAGTAACATGTAAATTTGCACTGATGCTTTTGCTGAACCCTTTTACTATTCTATCTTTTATTTTTTAAAAGTAATTGTAGTTGTTTCTATAGTTGCTTGTGAATGCGTTGATTTAAGAAAATTGATGTGTGTGTGTTTATAGGTTGAAGATGACAAGATAATAATTCCTCGAAACTCATTAGTTGAGGTGAACCAATCTGGTCTTATCATGGAAACGATGATTGATATTACACCTCGAGATCCAATCCCAGCACCTTCTGTAGGGCCCCTGCATCCGGATTGTGCTAAAGAGGGTCTGATAATTTGCGACAGGCAAACGATAAAAGGATATCAAGGGGTTAGTTTAGATGCATTGGTTGGAATATTCACTCGTCTTGGCCGTGAGGCAGAAGAAATTGGTTTGTCCAACGCCTATGCGCTGGCCGAGAGAGTTCTATCTGTTGTTGAGGAGGCTCGGCCATTGCTTACAAAGGTTTGATGCACTTTACATTTAACCTCCCCTTTTTTGTCTTTGTGCGAATTTTTGGATGCCATTTAATGAAATTCCCTTACTTCATCAATTTTTTTAATTTCTTTCTGCTCTTCTCTCTTTATATTTCACAACTTCTCTTCTAATAAGGAATTCATTAAGAACATGTGCTTAAGCTTAGGTTAAATAACACATCCTATGGAAGTGTAGTGTGTGACTTGTGAGTTGCACTTTGAATGTTATGAACTTCCGTCCTCTTTGCCAGCATCTGTATAAAGAGCATTAGTGAATTATTTCAGTGTGTGACAAAACTTGCAAGTTGGACAGCATTTTATCTGGAGAACTTTCAATTAAGAGAGCTTGTGAAGTTGATAATGTGTTTCTAGAAGTGTAGAGAGTGGCACACTGAGTTCATTAGCTCTGGCAAGCCCAAATTAGATTGTATTCTGAGTATGTGACTTGGGCAGAGGAAAAATGCGAATGGATTGTCCAACTAGATCTACTCGATTTCTTTGCAAATTTTTTTCGATGAAGGATATGCTTTATTTGCTATGTTTGTATATGTCAGAGGTGCATGATAAATTGAAGTGAGTTGAATATCTTGGTTTGGTTTTACGGATAAAGGTCTGATTTGCCCCTCTACTATTATAAATAGGTCTTATTTACCCTCTGTTTAATTTTTCTATCAAAAATATCCTTACCATTATACATTAGGTTCAAATTTACCCCTTAAACGTTAAAAAAGGTTACAATTGCCCTTCGTTATACTTTAGGATCATATTTACCCCTCTACTCTTCAAAAAGGGTTACATTTGCCCTTAGTTATACTTTCTTGACATATTTATCCTTACAATTATACCCTATATTTACCCTCATCCGGTAGATCGCCATGTCCCACCTTTGTTTTCCTACATGGGGTCTATGTGGATTTCTTTTTCTTCCAATTTAAATATGGTAACCTATTTAAGATAATTTAACCCGCCTACCCAATTTAAATAAGACACACTAACTAAAATAAATAGAAATCATAATTCCCAATCCGCCCCACCCCCACTCATCCATCTCTCTTCTCCGGGTCAGCTCCATATTTTTTGGAGAGCGAGAAAATTTTGGACGGTGAGTGAATGAAACTATAGTGTTATCTCTAATTGATTTATTTAATTATTTCACCTTTGTCTATGTTAATTTGTTTCCCTTTAATACTTAGGAGTTAGGAGA
Organism: Nicotiana otophora; assembly: GCA_000715115.1. Classification (NCBI taxonomy): domain Eukaryota; kingdom Viridiplantae; phylum Streptophyta; class Magnoliopsida; order Solanales; family Solanaceae; genus Nicotiana; species Nicotiana otophora. The sequence continues at coordinate 49,756 of AWOL01S0015455.1, read as the reverse complement.
CATGAATCACTCAATGATGGTTTGAAGTGTTTGTAGAGATACAACTCTGTAAAGTCTAAACTGGGTCAATTGACCATGATTGATTCATGAAAAGCAATTTCCTGATACGGTATTTATGAAGATTGTGCGAAATACAATAGTTATAGCAGCGGCAACATATTGACAAACAATAACTTTGAACTCAAAATCACTAATCTAATACAGCTCACAATTATTGCAGTAACCAAAGTAAATTACAAGAAGTTGCACAACAATGGAGTTAATGAAGTTTTATTTAAATTGGGTGGGCAGGTTAAATTATCTTAAATAGGTGACCATATTTAAATTGGAAGAAAAAGAAATCCATATAGGCTACACCATGTAGGAAAACAAAGGTGGGATATGGCGATCTACCGGATGAGGGTAAATGTAGGGGGTATAATTGTAAGGATAAATATGTCAAGAAAGTATAACGAAGGGCAAATGTAACCCTTTTTGAAGAGTAAAGGGGTAAATACAATCCTAAAGTATAACGAAGGGCAAATGTAACCCATTTTAACGTGTAAGGGGTAAATATGAACCTAATGTATAACTGTAAGGATGCGGGTAAATGTAGGGTATAATTGTAAGGATAAATATGTCAAGAAAGTATAACGAAGGGCAAATGTAACCCTTTTTGAAGAGTAAAGGGGTAAATATGATCCTAAAGTATAACGAAGGGCAAATGTAACCCATTTTAACGTGAATATGAACCTAATGTATAACTGTAAGGATATTTTTGATAGAAAACGTAAACGGAGGGTAAATAAGGCCTATTTATGTTAGTAGAGGGGCAAATCAAACCCTTATCCGTTGGTTTTAATATCTATTTTTGTGTACTGATTTTTAAAATTCATTTGACATAGTGGAACTATAAGTTTGTTTGATTATTATCAGATTTAGTACGTCTATCTGTTAGAGAATTCTGTCGAAAACCCACTTTTTGTACTTCATGCGCCATTTCTATCTGCGGGAAAAATGCTCAAGTTTCGACAATTTTCTATCTAATCGAGTTTGGAGTTATAGATGTCCATTTAGTACACTAATTTGGCTTGTAGTGCATATTCTACATATGTCAAAAGCAACTGGATAGCTATTATTTGGTTGTCAGATGCCAGGTGGTCAATGTAAAACTATGATTAGTCAGTACTGCTGCAACATGTGTTTGCTATACCGCAGCCATCAGTATCAAGCCATAGCGCCATTTGTAGATGGTGTAGGGGTGGGGTGGGGGGTAAACTGAAACAGTTGTCAATGTTGGGCATAAAATTGCACTTATCCTATTGTGCTGCTTGAGCAATTTATGTGGTGTTCACAGGTATGTAGTATATTCTCATATATGAATATTGTACCTTTGATGTAGTGACATCTCAGATTCAAGCCATGGCTGAGGATGTCCAACCTTTGCTAGCTGATGCTCGTGATAGTGGCTTACTGAAGGAAGTTGAGAGTTTGACGAGAAGTTTGACACTAGCTTCTGAGGATATAAGGTGAATCTATAATTTATGTTAGTTCCCTTAACTGGAGATATCCTATTATCAACTGTTTAACCAGCATTTTGAAGATCTCTTTGCAACTTTTCGGTGTAACTCAATGAATGCAGATATTACTATAATTAAAGGAAATCTATAAGAAGGGTGGCGTGCCTTGAAATGTTTGATCTCTCACTTTGTCTCTCCCTTCCTCAGCTTCAACTTCTCTCTATCTCCACCAGTCTCATAGGATCTTTAATGGAGTTATAGCATTGCTACTCATGAAGAATCTAAGAATCTACCCTAAAACTCTCAAGCAATCTGTGCAGTACAAGACCTTTATAAACCCTTTGAAGGCCCCTACACAACCTATATGGGGCAATTATATAACTCAACATCCTCCCGCACTTGTAACTGATTTTTATTTTACACGTGTTATTCGAACATTAGTGAGAATGTTCACAGAAAAGATTGGCTTTGATACCATGTAAAAGAATCCAACCAAACCTTACAAAGTTTTCTAAAAAAGACTGTAAAAAAGACTATGGGAAAGAATCCGAGCATTCAACCAAACCTTCCGACAGCGGTTCGAGTAGCCTAAGACCTTTATAAATCCCTTTGTAAGCACCTACACAACTCATGTGATACAACTATGAAACTCAACGTTTCCCTTAATACAGATGTCAAATAAAATTTCTCCAAACTTGGTCATCCCATGCTATTAGACCCTGGTCCGCAGAAACTGTCATGACCTCCAAGGAGCTTGAACGATCATCCTTTAAGCCATGTTGTTGTCTCAGCCATTTGAACAACAAATGCAAAGAGGATTCAGTAAAAGTAAATCATAGGATGTACTTGATACTTGTTACTTTGGCTGAGAATGGGACTAAGCGAACAAATTAAGTTTTGCTCATGCTTCTCACCTGTTAGGCCAAAAATTCTGTAGCTTAATTTGGAGTAAACAAGGCTAATGAAAGAAAAAGTTCAATTAAGCAGCTAGCGAGTTTAACGAGAATATGTACTTTACACTACCCACTGCATTGCTTAACAAACACATTTCACAGATATAAAAATAAGGCATTACATTCAGAGGGTAACAAATAATTACTGTATGCGTATGAATATGTTACATACCAGTTGACTGTATCTTAATGCCTGTGTGCGCTATATGTGGTTTGTACACTTTTTATTTATTTATTTTTATCTTTTTTAAATTCGAGAACCACCTAGTTCACATCGTGGAGCTCTAGATGTGATGTGTCTTTCTTTTCCGAGATATATGTGATCTGCGTTAAAACCTGTGTCAATTCATTCAACATTTGGAAGACAGCTATCCCTGAAACCTTGAGATCTGTATTTATCGAGCATATTGACCCATGTACATTACTTCACCCAAACTTTCATTTATGTGTCTTTAGTTTGATTGGCCGCAAAGGTGTGTATAACATATCAAGGCTTGAACCCTGGTCTCCAAGGTTTGCAACTCACTTCATTGACCAGTAGGCCATACCGTTGGGTGCTTTCCTGGTGGAGTACATGTAATATACAAAAGGGTTAAAGGTTTCTAATTTCCTTATATAAGCAGTGAGTTTCTTCTATTGACAACAAAAACAAAGTTCAAAAGCTTGTAGCTCTTCTAGTTGATGCATAAGTTATGGACACTTTGAGGTTGCCTCTCTTACTGTTTGCTTTAGGTATATGGCAAAACAATGTCACTATATGCTTATGGTCTTTTATGAACGGAATTGCAGGAGAGTACACTCCACGGTCATGACTCCTGAGAACACTGAATTGGTACGGAAGTCCATATATACGCTGGTCTTCACCTTGAAGAATATTGAGGTAATATCCTGTGTGGTATAGCCATTCTAATGTGTGGCAATTTGCTTTCATGCTTTGTGATTCGTCATTTGTTGCATTCCGCAGAGCATTAGCTCCGACATTATGGGATTCACTGGTGATGAAGCTACTAGGCGCAACTTGAAAGTGCTTATCAAAACGCTAAGCAGGTTATTGTAAGGTTGACAGAATGTTGAACCAGATAAATGGCTTGCAATATTTGCCTAAGAGGTTTCCAAAGAACCACGAAGCTTACTCTGTTTGGCAACGAGAGTCCCACGGGGCTGTGTGTTACACAGGGTTTATGGCTGGTTTCTGCTAATCTGGTCGGTAGTTTACAACTTTTGATCTGTAGGATTTTTAGGTGTGAAGGCTTCCTTTTCAAATTCCATCTGTGTAATGTCATTGAAGATTGTCGCATTAGTATGAGACTGAAATTTGATTCTTCTGTCACATTGCTTTCAGTTTCCTAATATCATTACTTGTCCAACCGATAACACATCTGTATTTTTTTTTGTCTCATGGAAATTCCTATATATGGTTTTTGAAATTTGCTAGTCCTTTCTAATCAGGAGTGTCATTGGACATGTGGTGAAGTGGTTCCTATAATTTCCTTTTGCAATTTTCAGTTCCGGATTGACATATTTTCATTTCAGCATCTGCAGCCATTCCAAACTTTAGCTGACTATTAGCCTGCCAAGCTTCTAAAATCAGAGGAAGCTTAATTTGAGAATTGTTTTTTCTCAAAAGTGCTTTTTCGAAGTTTGTGTTTGGCTCTTTAATTAGAAAAGCACTTCTAAGCATCAATTGGTGTTTGGTCAAACATTTTAAAAGTGTTTTTAAGTGTATTTTTCTCAAAAATGCTTTTTAAAAACGTGCTTCTGAGAAGCTATTTTTCTCTGTTTCTTCAAAACTGCTTCTGCTTCTATTCAAAAGTATTTTTTTTTCTTCTAAAAGCTTGGCCAAACACTTAAAACTTTGAGAAAAAAGTTCAGTTTGGCCTTGAAGAACCTTGGCCAAATAGGATAGGCTATATGGCATATTTCATGGTCAAATTATTTGCAAGGTGCAAGTTTTGAAGTTGCCAAGTCCTTAATTTTTTATTTTATCTTTTGGGGGAAAAAAATAGAAAGGAAAAAGTATTATGTCGAATATCAATTTTGAAACAATATTTGTTACTCTTTATTTTATTTAGTACTTCTTTACACAATCAACTGTAATTAATAGTTCTCAAACTGCGAGTCCCCACCATATTTGCAGCTTGGAGTTCTAGGTGTGATTGGGGAGATCTTCATCTTGTTTCACACAGGAGTATTCATAAGTCAGTTTATTATGTATTTATCAACATACATAGAGGAGAACAACTTACTCCCACTTGACGCATATCCGTAGTTCAATAATAAATTATAAGTTAGAAGGTAGTAGAAAACTAGAGGGTTCACATTCTAGCAGCGAGAAAAAATATTAGGTAATTTCTTCTTAGCTACTTAAGTTTTGATGGGCATAGCTTGTGCTAATGGGAAATAGCAGATACTATTAATTGAGGTGCATGTAAGTTGCTCCCGACACCACTATTATTAATACAAAGAAGATAGTAACGAGGATGAATTATAATTAAGTTCCCATTTGTTTTCTAGATTTTCTTATCGTAGAGAAGAACAAAACACCATCCCTCTGTCCAAATTTCTCCTCATATTTAATTCAAATCAATCAAGGAGCCAGAGCTATTCGTCATAGATCAAAGTAATAGACAATTTGTTTTAATTGTAAGTCCGGAATTTATCAGTTGGTACGCAAGCACTTGTATACGAATATAAGGGTGGAGAGCTTGTTTCGTCTCATTGGCTCGGCAAACATCAGTATGGTGAAAGAATCCTATGCAAATTAGGAGCCTGGAATAAATTTGGATGCGGAGTACGATGTTCATGTTCGGGGTAGGAGGGTCCCATTTTCGTCACGAGTCATTAACACTGTGATGAATTTTACTCAGCGCTCACACATGCCAATTCGGAGGTTTCTGAGGAGACCCATGTGGCGTCATAAGGGTCGTCTAAAAATTGCACTGTGTACATAGGTAAAATATTATGTTGTAGGGGTATATAACACATATTGTACACCTTTTGTCGGAATTTTTTTTCATTTCTTTTAAATTTGAATACTCTTGAGAAATTCCTAACTTTGCCAACGAGGAGACATGCTTATGCAGATATACGCCATGGTCTCTGTGCAGAGCATTCTTTGGCGACATGGACTAGGGATGTTGATGGCTTTCACAAGGAAAATGAAGAAGGCCTACTTTCACAAGGATGACTCGTGTAAAGGAGTTTCCTGGCATTATTTGTGGTGCCGATGACTAGGTCCTGAGCCACAGGGAGTCCCTTTCTACACTTTTGTTTTTTTGCATTGCATTAAGGACAATGCTTGTTCTTGAAATGTGGGGGGTGAGGAACTCGTATTTACTAGTTGTTATTGATTTGCTTTCCTTTGCCAGTTGGAGCTGTTTTAACTTGTTTCTTGCTTTATTAGACAGTTTGGTCTGTAATCGTAACTTTACATTTTTATTGGCCTGTAATAGTTAGTAATTTGTTAGTTCTTGTTCATAGTCAGTTTGAAAAATACTAAAAAATAAAAATTATAACAAGAGGGTTCAAATTCAAGCAGCAACAAAACATGCTAAGTAATTTTTTCCAATCTACTTAAATTTTGATGGACAACGTGAATCGGTACTAGTGCTAGTGGGATGTAGTAGATATTCTACGAAATAATTAAGGTACACGCAAGCTGATTCGGACACAACTATTATTAATAAAAAAGAAGATATATAGTAGCCATGATGAATTATAACTAAGTTCCATTTGTTTTCTAGATTTTCTTTTTCTTATCTTAGAGAAGAACGAAACACCATCGCTATGGCCAAATTTCTCCTCATATTTAATTCAAATCAATCAAGGAGCCACGGCTGCTATTCTTCATAGATCAAAGTAAATAGACAATTGTTCAATCACTATATGAAAAAAGTAAGTTAGTCTGACCCTTGAAGAGAAATTAATCCAATATAAATATAATTGTTCTTACATAAAACCATAGATCCCTTATTCCTAGTCATGTAAAAATTTTCGAGCTACTATAGTTTCATGTTTTTCCACAGCTTCACACGTGCAATGTCCTCCTAGGCAGAGTGGACTGCCTCTACTAATGGGGACTTTACAGTAAGTCACACAGTCCTGGCTGACTGTACATGGAGGGCCCCAAGCAGCATCCACACTTTGCAAACCTGTCAACAAAGTAAAATTTGAGTAACTATAATGTAAATGATTAATACGTGAGTGTGAAAATATTTCTTTGAATATGGTGGTCTATATATATGTCACAAATGTAATTATGAGTTAAAGATCACTATGATTAAGAATAGGGAAAGAATAGTTCTACTCATACTTTTGTTTATGTGAATTAAGACATAAGAAAAACCTTACAACACATGTTGGTAGAATATCTAATTGTAGAAGTTTACTTAAGGGTGAGTTAGGTTAGTCAATCTACGTGACTCAAGCATCATTTCCCAAGAAGGGATAATATTACTTTTAGATTCAACCTTCTTCCTCTCTTTTAATTTATCGTTCGTCTTTCTCTACAAAGAATATATACAAAATCCTCTCAATCGGATAAAGGTACACACATAAAGAAATGTAGAAGATCATGAAATAGTAAAATGGCTTTGAAGAAAATGTGGTCACTATACTCTTTACATTAATTTTGCAATTTTGTCATAAAAAGATGTAATTTCCAAATGGGATTTCTATATTAAGGTGTGTTATGTGTATGTATAAATAAATAAATACGAAGTGAGTGTGTATTATATATGAGAGAGAAAGAGCGAAGAGGGACCAATTGAGATAAGAATGACAAACACCAATGGAAACAAACTGTATGCAGCCTTCCTCGTAGCCATGTCTTTATAGTGTCTTATGTGATTGGTGATTAAGAAGAAGCTCTATTATGATTTGTAGCTTTTAACTTGAAACCCCTATTGAGCTATATATAGTGTGGACACAGTTGATTTGAGGTAATTGCTATCTCTATGGTTTGGGCAAAAACGGAAGAAAATTGAAAGCTCAATATAGTTAATGGATGTCATCACAATCACTTAAGGCATGTAATTGGATTGTCATAGAACCAATTGCCTAAAGACACTATAGATGTTTCACTCAATTCCTTCTTTTGTAATCTACAACATATTACTTTCCCCAAAAGGGGAAACTAGCCTATTAAATATTTATGGCAGAATACATAAAATGACATTTGAACTTGTACTCAAATCCCTGTTACATACATGTTGACTACAAGAATATTTTTAAACATTCAATATTTGAAAAGTGTATCTATTACACATATCTTTGCCTACATGGCACACGCGTCCTTTACACACAAATAAGACGAGTGAACTAAATAGTTTTGTATCTAAAACCTCGTAAAAATGTCACATGTCCAACTTTTTTCCATTTCTTTTATTTTTATTTTTATTCATCTCCTTCATTTTTCTTCCTCCGTTAATGCTCACAGAACCTCTTTCTAGTTTTTTGGTTACTTTTCAAACTTTTATTTCATTTTTCAACTAGTAAATAAAGCATTTTTGGATTATCAGGAGATTGATGTGAAATTATTAGGTCGAATAGTGCGATTTCAATTAGACCTAGAAATTTTCGATTCAAAAAGTGTAATTATTAGCCCGAAAAATCAAGAGAACAATACTAAAATTGTTTATATGAAATTATTTTTTTACTAAAATTGATGTTTGGATACTGAATTAGTTGTTGATCGGAAGCTCCATTTCAAGTTGGAACTCATTTGGAGAGGAATTGAGAGTTGGATCAAACTTGTTGAAGAATGCCAAAGAACAATGTTTTGAATTTAAGTTTTGGATCTTAGACTTGAAGAAGTTTGAGCTTGATTTTAAAAAATTTGGTAGCTGAAATTAAGATGAAGGTGGGCGCAACCATGATGGTTGGTCTTGGGAAGAAGATGAGTTCCTATTCTTTTTCTTTTTCTTTTGGCCAGGTTCCTTTCCTTTTTATTTTTTAAAACTTTGCTGGAAGCCTTTTTTTTATTTTTTAACTTAATGACACATGTCACGATAATATTGGTGCATGACATACACCAATTTAAAATAAGTGGTCAAATATCAAAGTGGTATATAGTAAATGCACTTTTGAAATGTTAAGTGTTTGAAAATATTCCCGTGGTCTATCAACAACTGTGTAACAAGGATTCGGGGTACTTAGGTGCCATTTTATGTATTGTGCCAATACTTATTCCTTTCTACTCTCAAAGTAGATAGAGTATTATATATTTTGAATAGATTTACTTGGAAAAAAAGATCCAAACACACAATGTAGTTTTTTTTAGTGCAATTGCTTTAGGAAAGAAGGGATCACGTTCCGAAATAGCCAATGTTTTTGGTCGAGAGGAGATGATGATAGACGCCCGCTCTTCCTCTTGCAACTTATGCGCGGTTCAATTGTTAATAAAATAGTTTAGTGACTTTCGTAAAGTAAAATAATAATTTTGGTACAATAAAATAAAAATTAATTAACCATCCGATAAATTATCCCACTTACACTTAGAAGGTGGTGGACAAGTAGTGTGAATGAATTACATTGATTTCTCTTTTTTTTTCCTTCATCACATTTGTTTCTCATTGATTTTCAAGATTTTCTTTCCTTAGGAAATATCATTCTTCTACTTTCTTTCAACTAGTAACTGTACCCGCGTGATGCACGGTCAATATTAAAAATACTAATTAAATTAAATTTTGATCGAGATTGGTTGAACATATTAGATCATATTGTTTTAATAAATTTCAATTGTCATCTCATTTGTCAGTACAATATACCCGATAACAAAATATCTATTAAATTAAAAAGTAGACTTATATAGTTATCGATTTTTTTTGTTTTGTATATTTTTATTATATATCCAATGTTTATTATTATTATTATATTTTAAATATAAATTTTTATTAGCATATCTTTCTCTTATGCTGCCACTTGTCGTAATTCTAGGCTAGACTTTCTTTCTTTTAATAACATATAAAATAGAATATAGATATAGATATATATTTTCTTACTCTTGAAATATTTTTATTTTTTTAACTTATGTTATACTGTTCAAAATTCTTCAATTGTCTAAATTTATCAATAATTTTCTTGAGTGTTATTTATTTATCTTTTATTTATTAATTAATTCAAAATATAAATATCATAAAATTATCTTTATCCTCCTCTTTTCGTACATTCTTTTCTGATTTAATATTTGATTAATTTTCTTATTTGTATTTTACTGAAAATATAAATAATGTAATATTTTTTTACTAAATTATAGCAGTAATTTTGAATTAATCAAAAGTATAAAGAGATAAGCCTTTTATTATTTTTATAAAAAATCTACCAATATTTTAATAATTATTAATTTGTGATATATATATATATATATATATATATATATACTTATCTTATGTATAATATCCGAATAGTATCTTTATATTTTTATATTTTTCATTATGAAACTATGAGTTCTATTTATTAACTAAAATTTCCTATACGAAAAATTTAATTAGTATATATATTTTTATGTTATTGCTTGAATTGTTTTTTTAGTATTCATCCTTTATGACTATTTGTATATTATAATTTTAGTTATGTGTATATGTACGACTTTTCTCATTATAATTCTAATTATAAGTCTTATATTTTTATATTTTTCCATAAGTTTATATATATATATATATTCCTTGCTTATCTAATTGTATTTTCCATTACTTAATATTATTAAAACGACATATAAGTTTTTAATAAATTACTAGTTTAATATAATACGATGAATATAATTTTGTATTACTCTTGAAATTTAACTTGACTTTATCCTGTATAACTTTCTCAAATTATTTTGATATTTAAATTTATCAATAATATTTTCGAGTATTATTTATTTACTTAATTTTATCAAATAAATTTAAAGTGTGGATAGAATCACAAATTGGTCTTATCATTTTATATATCTCTACATTGAAGTTATTTATTTATATATCTTTTTCTTGTTTTATAATAGTTTCCTTAAAAATATATAGATACTAAATTATTTTTAATTCAAATTAAAAAGAGTAACTAATTATTAACTAACCTAACTATTTTTGTCCTAAAATTTGATATTTGTTGAATTTTTATTGTGACACTTGGCATTATCACATTGATTTGCTTCTCCTATTCTATGTAGATAGAAGATTTTATCGGATGTCCCAAAAGGTCAAAGATCATCCCTCTAGTTTACACAGATACAAATTCAATTGTCACCATTTTCTTCTTATTAATTTTTCACCTAGCTAATAAGGTAAGCAAAAATGGCCAAAAGTGTCACGACCCCAATTTTCCTCTCCATAGGATGTCGTGACGGCACCTAGTCTCTAAGACTAGGTAAGCCTAACACTTACTAAATAAATATAAGAATTCAACCATCGAATGATAAATACTAGATAAAAATCTTATACACAATTATAATTCCTAAAACTGGTAGTACAAGTCATTTGCTCTACTAAGTTTGCTAGAAAACTCCTAAATGCAACTCTTCGGGATAAAATTAAACAGCACAATGAAAATATCAGAAGGTGATTCCGAGGCCTGCGAACGTGTCGACAAGTTTACCTTGAGTCTCCACAGCTTGACCAGCCAGCTAATAATCAACAACAATCGTGGCACCTGGATCTGCACAAAAAATGTGCAGAAGCGTAGTATGAGTACATGATAAGTGGAGTTTTTGACTACTTATTAGCGCATTTTAGCTTTTATTTTAGTCTAAAAATGTTTAATTGTGTTCTCGAAACTGATGAAATGTACAAAATTGCAGGAATGTAGGAAGTTGGACTCCCGAGATAAAATCTAACTCAAAAAGGAGTAATCTAAACTCAAGGCAATAAAAGACACAGAAGCTCACAAAGTGCGGACCGCAGAATTTCATCTGCCGCCGCAGATGATGAAGGAAAGTCTAGCAGATTTGTGTGCAAAGTGCGGACCGCACATGAATTGTGCGGCCGCAAAAGCTAGGCTAGGAACAAAGTTCAGAGAATGTGCAATTTCCCAAGTTTCAAGCCCCTCAGAAGTGCGGACCACTCAAGAATTGTGCGATCGTAGAAGAAGTGCCTTGCGGCCGCAGAAGTAAAAGTGCGGACCGTAGAACCAAGTTGCGACCATAGTTACAAATCTGCGGACCGCAGAAAGAATGCCTCGCGGCCGTAGATAAGAATTATGCGGCCGCAAACCTCCAGTTCCTGACAAGTTAAAGAAATCTATGGATCGCACATAGAATTGTGCAGCCGCAGAACTTCCCGAAGGGCATTTTTGTTCGAAATTTCTAGCCTGGTATAAATAGATGAGTTTCACAAATTTAAGTCAATTTTAGACATCAACAACTACAATAGCCATTTGTCTTTGCTTCTTATAGTAGTTTTTCATATTTTGGAATATTTTAACACAGATTTTATCATTTTAATTTTACAATATGAGTTTAATTAGAATTTCTTCTTTTATTTCTTCAATTCCAAGCATGAGTAGCTAGATTTTTCCTAGGGTTGTGACCCAACCCTAATGTGTAAACCTTATAGGTGTTTAACTTAATGCTTGTTTATGGTTGTGTCTTTATTATTTAGCCTTGTTTATCCTAATGAAAGGGTTCAACCTAGAGATAGTAATAACCCGGCTTGAGTTTTTATCAACCGTTTTGTGCAATACCCAATTGGACTTGAGAAAGCCAAATTAGGCAAAATCACTCTCTGACCGAGAGGTATTGAGTGGGTAATTGAGAGTTGATAGCTATAATACACCATGATCAATAAAATAAATATTAAGGTTTATATCCCATTAGGCAAACACCTAGGTGATGGTCATAACCCTAGGCTTTTCACAAAACTTGAAAAATAACAAAAACAATTCTCTTAGTTTTATTTCTTAACTTTGCAATCTTAGTTTTAAATTAGACATAGAAACAACCCAAATTTGTGGAAGCATAAATTAAGATAGTCAAACTCACACACTACAATATATACTCCTAACTCCCATATATAGTTCCCTATAGAAATCGATCTCTATTCTTGTTGGGTACTATTATTACAATCGACCGTTTCATAACCTTGATTTGAGGTGTGAAATTGGATGAGACCAATTTTTGGCGCCGTTGCCGGGGAGCATAAAAATGGTGTTAGCTATATATTTAGGTGTGTTTTTGGGAATATCTTCTTTTCTTTCCTCGTTACTAATGTGTTGAGAAATTGTAGGTGCAATCATGGCAAATAATGAGATCGTAAACTTACCGTTGGGGGATGTGGACATTGAGGTTGATCAAATGGACGAGGTCCCTCTTGAATCTCAAGCAAATAGACGAGGTCGAGCGCCTCATGACAATGTACCCGCTCCACCCCCACCTCTACTAAGAGCGGCTCCACACCGGGTGTTGCCGAATGAAGGGTATGCAAGTGCTATAGTCCCTCCTCGTATTAGGGCGGGGAACTTTCAAATAACCAATGTGATGCTCACTTTGCTCGAGCAACGAGGGTTCTTCACCGGTGCACCAGGTCAAAATACATACAAACACTTGAAGGGGTTCGTAGATATGTGTTGGTGGAGTAAACAAACAAATGTCTCCGAGGATACTTTTAGGCTAAGGCTTTTTCCCTTCTCTCTACTGGGGAAAACTTTAGATTGGTCGGAACGTTTTCCAAATTATTCCATTTATACTTGGGATGAATTAGCGGAGAAATTTATTTCTAATTACTTCTCTCCCGGGCACATGGCTATTCTTCGGGATGAAATTCTAGCATTCAAGAAAGATCCCAATGAACCACTACACAAGATATGGGAAATGCATAGAATAATGGTTAAAGAGTGCCCCAACAACAATATGATAGAAGACATGATTCAACAAACTTTCTATCAGGGGATTAATACAACCAACCAATGTGTAGTGAATCAACTTGAACTTTATGACTACGCCTTATGCGGAGACGTGTGATATTTTGGAGGAGATAGTAGATACTTCATCGGCGTGGCAATCCCGGGCTAATGTTCCATAAGGGGATCCTAATGTGATTCACCTTCACAAAGATTACATGACCATGGAAAAGCCATAACCAAATTTACCATCACCATGAACCAATTGACAAAGGCTCAATTTCAACAAGTGCAAAACCCGAGGCAATTCAATGCAATAGAGGGAGTAAACATGGTGCTGAACAAACGGAGAACAAAGGGTTCGCAAGTGAAACAAAGAGTGGAAAAGTTTATGCAAGAAGATAGTGGGTTTGAGCAAGAGGATTCCTACAATGACCAAGAAGAAGAGGTCCAATATGTGAACAACTTTCAAGGGAAAAGAAACAACTTCCAAGGCCCAAGTAAACAACAATGGAGACCTCAAAACAATCAAGGTAATTGGAGTGGAGGAAACAATCAAAGCAATTGGAATAACAACAACAATCAAGGCAATTGGAGTGGAGGCAATAATCAAGGGAATTTTCATAACAACAATAACCAAGGCAATTGGGGAGGCAATAATCAAGGCAGATGGAATAACACTGAAGGAAATCGGGGGTCGGGTTTTCAAAGGCCCCCGATGTATCAACAACCGAGCAACCCACATCTTTATCCTTCCCATGGTTCTACTTCTTCCAACAATGAAATAAGCCGTATTAAGAACATGTTCAAGCAAATGATGGAGAAGAATGTCAATTCCGATGCCCAACTTGCTTCACACGACATATCGATCCATAACTTAGAAGTGCAAATAGGGCAAATCTCTCAAGATTTAAATTCTCTTCCTAAGGGGGCACTACCAAGTGACATGGTGGTGAGCCCAAAGGGTGAGAACAATATGGGGCATGCCATGGTCGTTACTACAAGAAGTGGTAGAGGTGGGAATGCACCCACCTCAAGTCAAAGGCAACTTGTGGATGATGAGCAAGTGGTAGAAGAAGAAGAAGAGATCCCGAACAATGTGATGAAAGAAAATAATGAAGTGCGGATTGATATTGATGATACTGTGGAAGAGACTCAAGAGGAAGTGAACCCTTCTAGTGATGATGCTATTGACATACCGGAACTGGTAGTGCAAAAGGCTAAGGCACCATTTCCTAAGCCACCTCCTCCATATCCTCAAAGGCTCACCAAGCAAAATGGCGAGAATCAATTCAAAACGTTCATTGACATGATGAAGAGTCTCTCAATAAATGTGCCATTAGTTGAAGCCTTGGAGCAAATGCCTGATTATGCAAAGTTTATGAAGGATTTGGTAACAAAGAAACGGTCGATGAATTTTGAAACTATCAAAGTCACTCATCAAGTGAGTGAAATTGTGCATTCTATGGCTCATAAATTAGAAGATCCCGGTGCTTTCACAATCCCTTGTACCATTGGGAGCACCGTGTTTGCTAAAACTCTTTGTGATCTTGGGGCAAGTATCAATTTGATGCCTTATTCTATTTTCAAGACCTTGGAAATTGGGCAACCAAGACCCACATCTATGAGATTATAAATGGTCGATCGTACAATGAAGAGACTGTTTGGAGTGATTGAAGGTGTATTGGTTCGTGTTGATAAGTTCATTCTTTCGGCGGATTTTGTTATTCTTGATTGTGAAGTGGACTATGAGGTCCTGATTATTCTTGAAAGACCTTTCCTTGATACGGGGAAGGCTCTTGTTAATGTGGAAGCTGGAGAACTCACTTTTCGGGTGGGTGATGAAAAGACGGTGTTCCACGTGTGCGAATCTATGTGGCAACCAAATAGTAATGAAGTGTGTTTTTTCGTGGACTTGGTGACCGATGTGATTATTGATGATACAAGTGCCACGATTAATATGGGTGATATGTTGGAGGCCGTCTTGCTTGACTTTGATGATGACAAGATGGATGGCTTCATGGAATGTGTGAATTCTTTGTAAGGAATGGGATCGTACAACTATGCACCCCGAAAAGTTTCCTTGGATCATGAAAATAGGAAAAATCCTCCTACAAAGCCTTCAATTGAAGAGCCTCCTACCTTAGAGTTGAAGCCATTTCCTCCACATCTTCGGTATGAATTTCTTGGTCTTTGCTCTACTTTACCGTTTATTCTTTCCTCTTATTTGACTAACGTGCAGGTTGACTCTATAGTGGCGTGCTCCACAAGAGGAATAAGGCTATTGGGTGGACTTTGGCGGATATTCGGGGAATAAACCCCGTATTTTGCATGCACAAGAGTAACTTGGAGGAGGGTGACAAACCATCTATTGAACATCAAAGGAGACTCAATAAAGCTATGCAAGGCGTGGTCAAAAAGGAGATTATCAATGGTTGGATGCCGGGGTTATCTGCCCCATTTTCAATATTTGTGGACTTCTCCTATGCAATGTGTCCCAAAGAATGGGGGGAATGACGGTGGTCACCAATGATAATAGTGAGTTGATTCCCACAAGAACGGTGACCAGGTGGAAAGTGTGTATGGACTATCGCAAGCTAAACAAAGTCACAAGGAAGGATCATTTTCCACTTCCCTTCCTTGACCAAATGCTTGACATGTTGGCCGGCCTTGCTTTCTATTTCTTTCTAGATGGATATCTGGGCTACAACCAAATCCTTATTGCTTTGGAAGATCAAGAGAAAACAACTTTCACATGTCCCTATGGTACTTTCGCTTTCGAGCGGATGCCATTTGGCTTATGTAATGCACCAGTGACTTTTCAAAGGTGTATGATGGCGATCTTTACGGATATGGTCGAGGAATACCTTGAAGTCTTCATGGATTACTTATCGGTTTTTGGGGATTCCTTTGTTGATTGCTTGGCAAATTTGGATAAAGTATTGGCAAGGTGCGAAGAAACGAATTTGGTGCTAAATTGGGAGAAATGCCATTTCATGGTCGAGGAGGGCATTGTCATTGGCCACAAAATTTCAAAGAATGGCATAGAGGCCGACAAGGTAAAAGTTGAGGTGATTTTTAAACTTCCACCTCCAACTTGAGTGAAAGGCGTGCGAAGTTTCTTAGGTCACACGAGGTTCTACCGGTGTTTCATCAAAGATTTTTCTAAAGTGGTGAACCCGTTGTGCAAGCTCTTAGAGAAAGATGCTAAGTTTTACTTCAATGATGATTTCATGAGATCCTTTGAATTACTAAAGTTCAAGTTGACAACCACTCCCATTATTACCACTCCTAACTGGAGTATCCATTTTGAGCTCATGTGCGATGCTAGTGATATAGCGGTTGGAGCAGTTTTGGGGCAATGCATCAACAAGATTTTTCATCTGGTCTACTATGCTAGTAAGACCATGAATGATGCCTAAGTCAACTACACCATTATAGAGAAAGAGCTCCCTACCATTGTGTTTGCAATTGAGAAGTTCCGCCTGTACTTGATGGGTGCAAAGGTTATTGTTCATACGGATCATGCGACACTTTGCTATCTTATGAGCAAGAAAGATTCCAAAGCTCGGTTTATGAGATGGGTACTATTGTTGCAAGAGTTTGATAGTGACATCCAAGATAAAAAAGGGAGTGAAAATAAAGTGGCGGACCACATGTCTCATTTGGAGGAGGAGAGGAGGACGCATGATGGCCTTCAAATCAATGACTCCTTCCCCGATGAGCAACTCTTGGCTATTTCAATAAAGGAGGTGCCATGGTTCGCGGATCTAGCAAACATCCTTGTGCGTGGAATCATCCCATATGAGTTCTCTTCAAATCAAAGGAAGAAGCTCAAACATGATTGTCTCTTATTGGGACGAGCCATACCTTTTTCAGATTTGCACAGATGGGGTAACTAGAAGATGTGTGCCGGACGAAGAGCAAAGTAATATTCTTGAGGCTTGCCATTCTTCGTGTGATGGTGGTCACCATGGCAGAGCAAGAATGGCAGTCAAAGTGCTAAGTTGCAGTTTCTATTGGCCCACTCTTTACAAAGATGCAAGTGATATGGTGAAAAGATGTTATGAATGTCAGTGGGCCGGTGGAATCTTAAAGAAAAATAAAATGCCTCTCACTATCATTTTGTAGATTGATATCTTTGATGTGTGGGGTATTGACTTCATAGGCCCTTTTGTGAGTTCTTGTGGAAACACTTACATCTTGGTCGCGGTTGATTATGTGTCTAAATGGGTTGAGGCCATTGCTCTACCTAACAATGAAGCGAGAAGTGTGGTGGCATTCTTGAAGAAGAATATTTTCACAAGATTTGGTACTCCGAGAGCTATCATAAGCGATAGGGGGTCGCATTTTTGCAACAAGGTTTTTGACACTTTGCTTAGCAAGTATGGTATTACTCATAAGGTTACGATTCCTATCATCCACAAGCTAGCAGTCAAGTGGAAGTCTCCAACTGGGAGATAAATAGTATCTTGTCCAAAACAGTGAATGCTAACCAGACAGATTGGTCAAAGAATCTTGATGATGCACTATGGGCTTATCAAACTGCTTTCAAAACTTCTATAGGGATGTCTCCATACCGGTTGGTATTTGGTAAAGCTTGTCATCTTCCGGTGGAACTTGAGCACAAAGCCATGCGGGCTTTAAAGAAATTGAATCTTGATTGGGATGCAACTGCTAACTTGCGTGTTGCACATTTGAATGAATTAGATGAGTTCCGATCTTGTACAAAGAGAATATCAAATACCTCAATTAAATATACATTCAAAACAGGGAGTTCAAGGTAGGCGATCTTGTTTTGTTGTTCAACTCATGGTTGAAGATGTTTCCCGAAAAGCTGAAATCTAAATGGAGTGGTCCCTTTGAAATTATGGGTGTAACACCTTTTGGTGCATTGGATTTGATGAACAAAAACAATGAGGTTTTCTGAGTCAATGGTCACCGGGTAAAGCACTATTTGGGAAATGTTGATGATGGCCACGTGGTGGGAGTGATTCATTTCAAATGATGGTAATCTGCGTCATGCCACAATATTAAATCAGGCGCTTCTTGGGAGAAAATCCATGGTCCTTTTTCTTTTCTTTTCGTCTTTTGTAGTTAGGTGTTATTTTGGTGCTAACTGGTTTTGAAGTATGTTGCAAGAATGAGTGTACTTTACAGGAATTATGCCTAGAAAATTGGCTAAGTATAGAAAGAATTGCGGACCACAAATGTATTGTGCAGACCGTAAAATTTTGGTTGCTACAATAAAAGATGATCTGCGGCCGCATAATTACATTGCGGACCGCACAAATTGAAGGGGGAAAGTGACAACTCTCTGAAGTTGGTTTGTTAGAGAAATGGCCAAATTGAGGCCGCAAGACAAAATCTGTGGTCCACAACAAATTCTGCGGCCGTACAGAAAATTCTACGAACCATAGCACAAAAGGGCTTCTGAGCCCCATTGCGGACCTCAACGGGAATTCTGCAGCCACACTCAACTCTCTTTCCCTCATTCAAAACCGTCCAGTATAAATAGAAATCCTAGGGTTAATGTTACTTTTTTTTTCCTCTCTGAGCATTCACAAGTCTAAAAACATTAAAATCATTTGGTAAATCATCTTTCACACATACTCAACATTTGTGATCACTCATTTGCACTACTTCAAATCTGGTATGCCTCAATTACTTGTAAAAGTTTTCAATTTTTAGTTTAATTTACAACTTGTTAGTTAGTTTTAGGCCAATTATCAGTAGAATTCAATTGTACAACCATATGGGGTTAAAACTGCAGTTGGTCAACTAGTACTTGCTCTATGAGGAATGGGTAAATAGTTTTTCATGATTATACACTACCACCATGTCAAATTTGTGCAAAAATTTCAAACCCTAGAACTCTAATCATAATTGTGTTGAAATCTGCGGCTGCACAAGTAATTGTGCGGTCCATAGAATTTGAAATTAGGGTACTTTAGTCAAGCATGATTCTACGACCGCAATGAAAAATGTGCGGACCACAGAAATCCTATCGCGGCCATAGAACAACTTGTTCTTTATTATCAGAGAGTTGTCAATTTGATGACTCACATGTGCGGCCGAAACGGAAAATGTGCGGACCGCAGAAAAGTGATTGCGGCCGCAAAACAACACATTCTCTGTTATTTGAGAGTTGGCATATTGGTGGTATCTGAGCTACAACCACAATGATAATTGTACGGACCGCAATCTAATTCTGCGGTCGCACTGATAATTATGCGGCTGCAAATCCAA
The DNA here is from genome assembly GCA_000715115.1 of Nicotiana otophora. Taxonomy (NCBI): domain Eukaryota; kingdom Viridiplantae; phylum Streptophyta; class Magnoliopsida; order Solanales; family Solanaceae; genus Nicotiana; species Nicotiana otophora. The sequence continues at coordinate 30,246 of AWOL01S0015455.1, read as the reverse complement.
TTCTGCGGCCGCAAGATTAAATTATGCGGTCCGCAATGCCCAGTTTGCGACCGCAATGATAATTATGCGGACCGCACTCCCCTACCCTGCAAGCATGTTTTACATTGTATTGTTCACTGTCTCTCTGGTGTGTTCTTGTATGTGTGCACTTGAATTACAACTGACACCTGATGTTGCTTGGTACAGAGAATGGTTAGATCTCGAGGCAAAGGTGATACTTCAAAGGGGAGGGGTGAACCTTCCAGGGGTCGAGGCAAGAGTGCTTTACCCCTCGCCCTCTAAAAGATAATCTCAAAGAAGACTACAACCGGTCGAGGGAGAAATGTAGAGCCCTTCGAATCTAGTTCTTATGCCCTATCTAGGGAAGAATCGGAGGGCAACTCGGTTAAGAGTAGTCGACTGTCCAATCAAATCCACTAGGAAGGTATCAACTCCAGGACGAGCCTTCCACATCTCAGAGCACTTCTGAGGAGTCGGAAAGTGCTGGTCTGGCTTCCGAACCCTCCTCTACACCTGTCCATGAGGCACTAGTAACTACAGTTGATGACATCCCCGATGATGGCCGAGGGAGAGATACTACAGTTGTCAGCCTTAAACGGTCGAAAAAGAAAGAGGTTTTGGAGGACCGGTTCGTCAGTCTGGATGTCGTTAATAGGTTTCGTGGGTGGTGGCCGGCGAGGTCGCTCACTCTTGAGTGACTGTTCCAATTAAAAGATCTTTAAAAGTATAATCCGGCAGTCTTGAGGCAGTTCTAAGATCGGAAGGGGTGGATGTGGTTCACCCAGAGCATAGTGGATGCTAAGGAATACCTTGTCTGGGAGTTCTACGCCAATGTGGCACACATCAAGAAAGGGACAAAGGTAACGAAAGTGAGGAACCTGAAAATGCGTTTTGACCAACACATATTAAACACCTACTTAGGGTTTGATGATGTTGATCCCGCATAGTATTTGGAGAAGTTGGAAATCGGAGGTGCAGCTCGCCCATGGCTAGCTGAGATTCTGGCAGCTCCTGGGCCACCACCATGATGGATTACTGCAGAGGTGTCTATTCATAGAAACACCCTGAGTTTTGAGGTGAAGGGGTGGCAAACCTTTGTATATAGCCGACTCGACCCGTGTCAGAATGAGATAATTATTCCTATCCCGCGAGCAGTTCTAGTCACCTCCATCATGGCCGGGTACCAGATCAATGTCGGTGCTGTGATATTAGCCAACATATCTATGGTCACCAAGTAAGTTGATACCTCCTACCCGTATCCCAACACCATTACTGAGTATGTTACGGATGCACGGGTGGAGCCGAGAGATTTTGATACGAAGGTGCGGGCGAAGAAGCCCTTCTCTTGGTATTCGTTGATGGATGAGCACAACCCTAAGAAAAAAGGGTCAGCCGACTACCACCATATGCCAGTCTGATGAGATATCGGTGGTAGATGCAGAGACAGTCTACATGCCAACTACGTCAATAGATCCTTCAACCAGTGCAACATCTATGCCTTCACCTCCAACCTCAGTGCCTCCGGCAGCCCCCATTACAGGTTCCACCTCGGCTTTGAAGCCGGTGCTGATGCCCACTGCTCCACTATCTGTGCTGCGAGTCTCCAGACACTGGCGAGCCTCAACAACTGGATGCAGATAGCTACTATAAAGTTGTCTAACATATCCAGTAATGTTGCAGCACAGTCCTCCATTCCAGCACCCCAGATCCCCCCACAGTTGAAGAAACTTTGAAGAAGCTGTTGGAGAATCATAACATAATCATGGTCACTTTGGTGCAACATGGGTCAGTAATTGAAGAGTTGGGCAAGGAAGTGAAGAAGATACGGAAGTCCCAGGCCTCCAAGAAGTCAGTGGACAAGCTCCGGAGACAGGTTACTAAGCTTGCGGGAGCAGGAGACATTTGACATATTGATTGACCCGCACCACCCACGCCCAGATCCTATAACACATACAACACCAGCTGGCCAGTCTGAGGAGCCAGACCTTGCTGCTGACACTGCCGAGGCAGTAAGTCAGATGTTCACCAACCCAACCACTCCCGAAGTTGAGGATGATGAGATCCTGTTGGATGATGCTGAGGTCGGTAACACTGCTGTGGACACAGAGATGGCCAAGGAGCCATAAAGAGTTTTCTTCACTCTTACACTTCCTTTACTCTTATTTTGTTAATCATTGGGGACAATGCTTATTTTTATTCGGGAGTGGGGGGTGGGGGGTGGGGGGTGTGGTGGAGTTTATTTGATATATTTTGCAGATTCTGAGACATTTGGCCTGTAATTAACTTGATACTATTTTCTTCTTCTTTCTAATTATGTATATATTCTCTCTACTCTCTCATTATGTATATTCGCTATGCTTTCAATAGTTTTTGTTTTGTAGCTTATTTATGTTTATTTTCTTATTAGTTAGTGTTTAACTCTCATTATGTATATTCGCTACGCTTTCAATAGTTTTTGCTTTGTAGATTCTTTATGTTTGTTTTCTTATTAGTTAGTGTTTAACTAAGTAGTTTCTTTTTTATTTAATAGTTTTTCTTATGTTTTAGTAGATAATAAGCATTTGATTTTATTAATGCTATAGTTCTTTCCAGAGATAGTTTTTGTCTGAATTGGGTGATTCATCCCAACGAGCCTTTGATTTTATTAATGCTACAGTTCTTTCCAGAGATAGTTTTTGTCTGAATTGGGTGATTCATCCCAACGATGGATGGTGTGACAACCTTCTTAAGGGATTGAGTTCGTTTTTGGTGTTTAGGTAATAATAGTAGTACTAATGAATAAAAAGACCTAATTAAGTCATGCTCGAAGAGTCAAACATGCTTCACTTGGTATCAACACACTTAACTACATGCTTATGATTAAAAATAAGGTTTTTGGAAAGAAATAACTCTAGTTAGTGAATTTGTGATTTTGTTGTTGACTTAGGCAATCATCGCGTGGTTTAATCGAACCATAGTAATTTTTAATATTGAATATGGTCATTGTGGGACGTAGACTCTATCCTCTTTAACAATCCAGCTACGTGAGAGGTGAGATATTTTTGTTGCAAGTCCAAGTATCCGTGCGAATGGTTTAGAATTTGCCCCAAATCTGTTCAAGGCGAAATCTTAAGTTTTGCTTGGCTTGAGAAGTGATTGTAGGCTTTCCTTGACCCGCTTGAAGTTTTCCATTTCCCATCAATGTTGTTATCCCTAGTCAACTCATTTGAGCCTCGAACCTTTCTCATTTGATAACCATGTTACAAGCCTTTACCTGTTTTGTCGTGACCCTCTCTTGGTACCCGAGCTTTCCTTAACACTCGTGTGAAACAATTGGCTAAAAAAGTAAGTTTGGGGGAGAGATGAGGAACTTGAAAGAGGTATCAAGGCACAAAAATAGAAAAGAAATGATGAGAAAGAAATGCAAGAAAAAATGTAAAAGAAAGTGAATAAGTGGAAGAGTTGAAGGGATTCAAAGAAAAGTAATGATGCAAAGCGTGGAGAAATCAAAAATGGAGAAAATGAATGCCATGATCAAGAAAGAGTGATATTACGTCTCTCTAATTCCCCAAGGAAAAGAAAAAGAGAAAGTGCCTCAAAGAATTGGCAAAGCATATGTCACGACCCAAAATCCCAACCTGTCATGATGACACCTATCTCAATACTAGGCAAGCCGATAATATCAATAAACTACAATTTATTTCAAGTTTGAAAATATAATAATTAAATACAATATGAAATCCGACAAATACTGATACGAACACTCCCCAAAACCTGGTATCATTGAGTAGATGAGCATCTAATATGAATATAAATCTGGCAAAGTATGGTATACAATAGTCTAAGACCAAATACAATAATAAGGAGATAGGGAATGAGAAACAAGGTCTGCGAAATACGGGAGCTACCTCTGAATCTCCGAAAAATAAGCTATACGGAAGAATCAACACCCGCTATGTCCATGAACACCTGAATCTGCACACGAAGTACAAGGTGTAGTATGAGTACAACCAACTTAGCAAGTAACAATAATAAATAAGAAACTAAAGATAGTGACGAGCTATACAATTATAGACATACTTTTAAATCCGGCAATTTAAGTCAAATTAATTTTTTTATACAATTCAAGTTCATGTAATCCGGATATAGAATCTTTCAGAAACATCACCACAATAACAGATAGCAACTAAGTGCATCAACCAATGAAAAACAAGTACAACCTCTCAGGACAACAGTCACTCACTGGGCTCCCAGCCCTCACCACTCACACTCAATGGGTAACCACGCTCACTGGGGGTGTACAGACTCCGGAGGGTCTCCTACAGTCCAAGCGCTATAATCTGCATGGATAGCTCACATGCCATAATATAAATATCTATATCCGCACGGTCAACTCACGTGCTGCACGGCCAACTCACGTGCTATAGTATAATATAAAGATCCGCACGGCCAACTCACGTGCTATAGTATAATATAAAGATCCGCACGGCCAACTCACGTGCTATAGCATAATATAAGGATCTTCACGGCCAATTCACGTGCTATCATATAATATCACACAATCAGGCCTTCGGCCTCACTCAGTCATAAAGCTCTCCAATATCTAGGGTTCTCAACAATCATACAATCAGCCTAAACAATAATGATATGATGTATCAATAATAATAACAGAGACTGAGATAAAATGTGTAAGTAAAAACTGAGACTGAGTACATATAGCATTTAACAGGCAATTCAACAAGTACGCGACCTCTGTGGATCCCAACAGTACTATCACATATCCTAAGCATGATTTTTAAGTCAAATGTTATCAACACATAGAGAGCATATAGCTAACAACAAATTATTCAACTTTACAGTTTCTCGGGACGGACCAAGTCACAATCCCCTTAGTGCACGCCCACATACCTGTCACCTAGCATGTGTGTCACCTCCAAAATAATCACATGATAAAAAGATCCGGGGTTTCATACCCTTAGGACCAAATTTAAAACAGTTACTTACCTCAAAATGTGAAATTATTTAACTTTGCTATGCCTTTGCTTCGCAAATCGGCCTCGGATACCTCGAATCTAGTCACAATTAATTCGATTCAGTCAATACCAATTATTGTAATTAATTCCATAAGGAAATACTAAGTTTTCAATAAAATCCGTAATTAACTCAAAAATCGCCTGTGGGCCCCCCATCTCGGAACCCTACAAAAGTTACAAAATATGAACACCCATCCAACCACGAGTCCAACCATACAAATTTCACAAAATTCCGACATCAACTCGACCCTCAAATCTTCAATTAAAGTCATTGAAGATTTTTACCATTTTTAACCCAATCTTTACCCATTTAAACTCAACACTCTTTCCATAAACCTTATTGACACGTATAAATAATACTCTTACACCCATGAATCATACTCTTAATCACCCATCATTATCCAAACTCGAAATTGAAGATTATGGGTTAGAACCTTACCTCTTTGATGAAGAACTTGAGGGATTTCTTGTAGGATTTAAAGGCTTGGACAAGAATTTGATGAACAAGACACTTTATCTACTTCCTCTCTCTAATATACTCTCACTTCTCTCTAAAATACTCTCACTTCTTTCTAAAATCATCAGATAATTACCCCAAAATATGTCCCAAAACGTATTTATCAAAATGAGGTCGGGTTATGAAAATAGAAAAATTATCCCTCCGAAAATAGGTATGCGGTCGCACAATGGACCGCACAATGGGTATGCGGGTCGCACAACAGGCCACTACATTGGCCTTCCAAGGATGATTTAGAATGATGATATCATAATCCTTAACCAACTCTAACCATCTCCGCTGCCGCAAATTAAGATCCTTATGTTTAAACAGATGTTGTAGACTTCGATGATCCGTATATACCTCATATTGGACACCGTACAAGTAATGCCGCTAGATTTTTAAGGCATGAACACTAGATGCTAACTCAATATCGTGGACTGGATAATTATTCTCATGTACCTTTAACTGTCTGGACGCATAGGTAATCATCCTACCATCTTGCATAAGTACTGTGCCGAGACCAATACGCGACGCGTCACAATACACAGTATATGAATCTGAACCTGTAGGCAACACCAGTACTTGAGCTGTAGTCAAAGCTGTCTTGAGCTTCTGAAAGCTCTCTTCACATTCATCCGACCACCTGAACGAAGCACCTTTCTGGGTCAATTTAGTCATAGGCGATGCAATAGACGAGAATCCCTCCACAAAATGGCGATAATAACCGGCCAAACCAAGAAAACTTCGAATCTCAGTAACTGAAGATGGCCTGGGCCAATTCTGAACTGCCTCTATTTTCTTTGGATCCACCTTAATTCCTTCACTGGACACTATATGTCCTAAGAATGACACCGAACTAAGCCAAAACTCACACTTAGATAATTTAGCATAAAGTCTCTCCTCTCTCAGCCTCTGTAATACAATACCCAAGTGTTGTGCATGCTCCTCCTGGCTACGTGAGTACACCAGAATATCATCATAACTACCATGACAAATAAATTAAGATATGGCTGGAATATACTATTCATCAAATGCATAAATATTGGTTAGCCCAAAGGACATCACAAGAAATTCATAGTGGCCATAACGAGTTCTGAATGCCGTCTTGAGAATATCCGAATCCCGAATTTTCAACTAGTGATACCCAGACCTCAAATCAATTTTGGAGAACACCCCCGCTCCCTAAAGCTGGTCAAATAAGTCATCCATATACGGCAAGGGATATTTATTTTTGATTGTAACTTTGTTCAACTGCCTATTGTCGATGTACATCCGCATAGTACCATCTTTCTTTTTCACAAATAGAACCGGTGCACCCCAAAGTGACACACTAGGACTAATAAACCCCTTTTCAAGGAGTTCCTAAAGTTGCTCTTTCAGTTCTTTTAACTCAGCCGGTGCCATACGATACGGAGGAATAGAAACGGACTGAGTGCCCTGCACCAAGTCAATACCGAAATCAATGTCCCTGTCGGGTGGCATACCCGGCAGGTCTGCAGGAAATACATCCGGAAAGTCTCGCACTATCGGTACTAAATCAATAATATGAGTATATGCATCAACATCTCTCACAAAGGCCAAATATGACAAGCATCCCTTTTCAACCATACGTTGGGCCTTAAAATAAGAAATTAACCTACTAGAAACAAAATTTAAAGAACCATTCCAATCAACCTTTGGAAACCCCGGTATCGTTAACGTCATGATTTTTGCATGACAGTATAGGATAGCATGACATGAATACAACCAATCCATATCCAGGATTACATCGAAAACAACCATACCGAGTAATAAGATATCAACTCTAGTCTTTAGTTCCCCAATAGTTACCACACATGAACGATACACACGATCCACGGTAATAATATCGCCCACTGGTGTAGATACACAAACAGGTGAAACTATGGACTCACAAGGCATATCCAGATAATGAGCAAAATACGATGATACATATGAATAGGTGGAACCATGGTCAAATAATATAGAAACCTCCATGTGGCACATTGAAACCATACCTGTGATCACTGCATCTGAGGCAACAACATCTAGCCTGGTAGGAAAAGCATAGAATCGAGCTTGCCCGCCTCCTGATCGGCCTCCCCCTCTTGGGCGACCCCTAGCTGCCTGACCCCCACTCCGAGATGGCTGGGCAGGTGGTGTAACTGTTAGTATTGGTGCCTTCGATCGAGAACTCTGCTGTGGAGCCCCACTCAACATCCCAGGACACTCTCTCTTGAAATGACCAAATTCTCCGCACTCAAAACAGCCCCTCCTCTAACGGAACTGTTGCTCCTGATAACCCAAGGAATTACCTGACGAAGCCTGAGCAGACGAGGCATGATGAGAACTCTATACTGGTAGTGCACTGAATGAATACTGTCTTGAGTGAGCATTGTAAGAACCGTGGCTAGCTGATGCACCACGATGAGCAGGACGACCCGTCTGAGCGTGTCTGTAAGAACGACCAATACCGCAGTAAAACTGACCCCCTGAAGGAACGTCGCTGTAATCACCTGGACTACGAGGCCTCTTAGCCTCTCTCTCTCTACGTTCCTAGCTATGAACCATCTCTATCTGCCTAGCAATGTCCACTACCTCCCCAAAAGTAGCACCAGATACTCTCTCCCTAGTCATAAGTAACCGTATCTGTTATGTGAGGCCATCAATGTACCTCCTAATCCTCTTCCTATCAGTGGGAACCATCCAGACTGCGTGACGATCCAACTTAGAAAATCTCATCTCGTACTGCATCACTGACATATCACCCTGGCTAAGCTACTCAAACTACCTGCGCAACTCCTCTCTGCGGGACTGAGGCACGAACTTCTCCAAAACGACCACAGAAAACTGCTGCCAAGTAAGGGGTGTTGCGCCAATAGGACTATGCCTCTCGTAAGTCTCCCACCATCTTAGTGCAGCCCCAAAAAACTGAAAAGTAGTGATTGAGACCCCACTGGTCTCCAGAATACCCGCTGTCCGAAGCATCCGTTGACACCTATCCAGAAAACCCTGAGCATCCTCTGACTCAGTACCGCTAAATGGTGGAGCTCGAAGCCTCTCAAATATCTCAAATCTCCTCTGCTTATCATCTGTCATAACAAGAACTACCGCGGCTTGAGCAGCTGTAGCCGGATGGGCTGGTAGTGCCCCCGATACCTGAAGTCCCTATACTACCTAGTCTGGAGTAAGGGCAACCGGGGTATGAGTACCTCCCCCGGCCCGAGAAGTGGAAGGTACGGCCTGAGCTGAAACCACCTGAGCAAGACTAGTGCAAGCTGCCAATATCTGGGCCAAAGCCTCTTGAAGGAGTGAAATCTCAATGGGCACAGTTGGTGCCTAAGCCGGAGCAACTGGTGATACTACAGGTGCTGGTCCAACTGTGGTACGAGCTATACCTCGACCTCTACCGACCCCGGCCTCTACCACGGCCCCGACCTCTCGCGGACCTGAGTGATGGCACTGGTGGCTGACCATCCGATCCGGTAGTACGTGTCCTCACTATCTGTGAGAGAATAGAATAACAAAATTTTAGTTTTCGGAATCAACAAATTCGCACGGCAGAATACAAGAAAGTGAAATTTTTCTAAGGGTTCTGCAGCCTCTCGAAAGTAAGTACAAACATCTCCGTACCGATCCACAAGACTCTATTAAACCTGCTCATGACTCGTGAGACCTATGTAACCTAGGATCTAATACCAATTTGTCACGACCCAAAATCCCAACTTGTCATGATGGCGCCTATCTCAATACTAGGAAAGCCGATAATATCAATAAACTATAATTTCTTTCAAGTTTGAAAATATAATAATTAAATACAATACGAAATCCCACAAATATTGATACGAACACTCCCCAAAACATGGGGTCACTGAGTACATGAGCATCTAATAGTTTGCAAATTCTGAGACATTTGGCCTGTAATTAACTTGATTCTATTATCTTCTTCTTTCTCATTATGTATATATTCTCTCTACTCTCTCATTATGTATATTCGCTACGCTTTCAATAGTTTTTGCTTTGTAGCTTATTTATGTTTATTTTCTTATTAGTTAGTGTTTAACTCTCATTATGTATATTCGCTACGCTTTCAATAGTTTTTGCTTTGTAGATTCTTAATGTTTGTTTTCTTATTAGTTAGTGTTTAACTTAGTAGCTTCTTTTTGAATTAGTAGCTTCTTTTTGATGTAATAGTTTTTCTTATGTTTTATTAGATAATAAACCTTTGATTTTCTTAATTCTACGGTTCTTTTCAGAGGTAGGTTTTGTGTGAATCGGGTGACTCGTCCCAACGATGGATAGTGTGACAACCTTCTTAAGGGATTGAGTTCATTTTTGGTGTTTAGGTAATAATAGTAGTACTAATGAATAAAAAAACCTAATTAAGTCATGCTCGAAGATTCAAGCATGCTTCACTTGGTACCAACACACTTAACTACATGCTTATGGTTAAAAACAAGGTTTTTGGAAAGCAATAACTCTAGTTAGTGACTTTGTGACTCTGTTGTACCATATTAATTTTTAATCTTGAATATGGTTGTTGTGGGCCCTCGACTCTATCCTCTTTAACAATCCAGATGTTTGAGAGGTGAGATTTTTTTGTTGCAAGTCCAAGTACCCGTGCGAGTGGTCTAGAACTTGCCCCAAATGTGTTCAAGGCGAAATTTTAAGTTTTGCTTTACTTGAGAAGTGATTTTAGGCTTTCCTTGACCCGCTTAAAGTTTTTCATTTCCCACCAATGTTGTTATCCGTAGTCAACCCATTTGAGCCTCGAACCTTTCTCATTTGATAACCATGTTACAAGCCTTACCTGTTTTGTCGTCACCCACTCTTGGTACCCGAGCTTTCCTTAACACTCATCTGAAACAATTGGCTAAAAACATAATTTTGGGGGAGAGACGAGGAACTTGAAAGAGGTATCAAGACAGAGAAAGAGAAAAGAAATGATGAGAAGGAAAGACAAGAAAAAATGCAAAAGAAAGTGAATTAGTGGAAGAGTTGAAGGAATTCAAAGAAAAGTAATGATGCAAAGCATGGAGAAATCAAAAAGGGAGAAAATGAATGCCATGATCAAGAAAGAGTGATATTACGTCTCTCTAATTCCCCAAGGAAAAGAAAAAGAGAAAGTGCCTCAAAGAATTGGCAAAGCATGTGTCACGACCCAAAATCTCAACCTGTCGTGAGGGCACCTATCTCAATACTAGGCAAGCCGATAATATCAATAAACTACAATTTCTTTCAAGTTTGAAAATATAATAATTAAATACAATACGAAATCTGATAAATACTGATACGAACACTCCCCAAAATCTGGTATCACTGAGTACATGAGCATCTAATATGAATATAAATCTGGAAAAGTACGGTCTACAATAGTCTAAGACCAAATACAATAATAAGGAGATAGGGAAGGAGAGACAAGGTCTGTGAAACACGACAGCTACCTCTGAATCTCCGGAAAATCAACTGTACGGAAGAATCGACACCCGCTATGTCCGGGAACACCTGAATCTGCACACAAAGTGCAGAGTGTAGTATGAGTACAACCAACTCAACATGTAACAATAATAAATAAGAAACGAAAGATAGTGACGAGCTATACAATTATAGTTAATGTTCAGTAATTCCAGCAAAGAATAGACATACTTTCAAATCCGACAGTTTAAGTCAAATCAATTGTTTTTATACAATTCAAGTTCATGTAATCAGGATATAGAATCTTTCAGAAACTTCACCACAATAATAGATAGCAAATAAGTGCATCAACCAATGAAAAACAAGTACAGCCTCTCAGGACAACAATCACTCACTGAGGGTGTACAGACTCCTGAGGGGCTCCTACAGCTCAAGCGCTATAATCTGCACGGACAACTCACGTGCTGCACATACAATTCACGTGCTGCCTGGACAACTCACGTGCCATAATATAAATATCTGGATCTGCACGGTCAACTCGCGTGCTGCACGGCCAACTCACGTACTATAGTAGAATATAGGGATCCGCACAGCCAACTCACGTGCTATAGTATAATATAAGGATTTTCAAGGCCAACTCACGTGCTATCATATAATATCTCACAATCAGGCCTTCGGCCTCACTCAGTCATAAAGCTCTCCAGTCTCTAGGGTTCTCAACAATCATACAATCAGCCCAAACAACAATGATATGATGTATCAATAATAATAACAGAGACTGAGACAAAATGTGCAAGTAAAAACTGAGACTGAGTACATATAGCATTTAGCATGCAATTCAACAAGTACGCGACCTCTGTGGATCCCAACAGTACTATCACATAGCCTAAGCATAATTTTTCAGTCAAATTTTATCAACACATAGAGAGCATATAGCTAACAACAAATTATTCAACTTTACAGTTTCCTGGGACGGACCAAGTCACAATCCCTTCGGTGCATGCCCACACGCCCGTCACCTAGCATATGCGTCACCTCCAAAATAATCACATGATACAAAAATCAGGGGTTTCATACCCTTAGGACCAGATTTAAAATTGTTACTTACCTCAAAACGTGAAATTATTTACTTTGCTATGCGTTTGCCTCGCAAATCGGCCTCGGATGCCTCGAATCTAGTCAAAATTAATTCGATTCAGTTAATACCAATTATTGTAATTGATTCCATAAGAAAATACTATTTTTTTTAATAGAATCCGAAATTAACTCAAAAAGTACCCATGGGCCCCCCATCTCGGAACCCTACAAAAGTCACAAATATGAACGCCCATCCAACCATGAGTCCAACCATACAAATGTCACCAAATTCCGACATCAACTCGACCCTCAAATCTTTAATTAAATTCATTGAAGATTTTTACCATTTTCAACCCAATCTTTACCCATTTGAACTAAACACTCTTTCCATAAACCTTATTGATACGTATAAATAATACTCTTACACCCATGAATCATACTCTTAATCACCCATCATTACCAAAAATCGAAATTGAATATTATGGGTTAGAACCTTACCTCTTTGATGAAGAAATTGATGGATTTCTTGTAAGATTTAAAGGCTTGGACAAGAATTTGATGAACAAGACACTTTACCTACTTCCTCTCTCTAGAATACTGTCACTTCTCTCTAAAATCATCAGATAATTACCCCAAAATATGTCCCCAAACCTATTTATCAAAATGGGGTCGGGTTATGAAAATAGAAAAATTACCCCTCCGAAAACAGGTATGCGATCGCACAATGGACCGCACAATGGGTATGCGGGTCGCACAATGGACCGTAAAATCACTGCCGAAATCTGGGATGCACTTGGAATATCGACCACCATTTTACGGTCGCACAATGTGTCATTATGCGATCGCATAATGATTCTGCGGTCGCACATCTGACCGCAGAATCGCATGTTTCTAGCCTTTGGTAATTTGGTCATAATGTCTTGTAGGAATGTCCAAATGACGAACGGTTTGAAGATTTGGAAACTAGACACATATATCTTTCTTTTTATAGGTAAAACATCTTATAAATATTCATATCAAGAGAGGTATGCTCGTTTGAAATTAGGTCTTGTGCGAATTCACTTGAAACTTTCGTCTTATGAAATTACCAACTTCTACATTCGATGCCGAAACCTATCGAATCAAGTTCGATTGACCTCAAATTTTGCGCACAAGTCATAAATGACATAACAGAGCTATGAAAGCTTTTGGATCTGAATTCTGACTTCGATATTAAAAAGTCAACCCCGTGGTCAAACTTTTCACAAATTCAACTTTCGGCATTTCAAGCCTAATTCCACTACAGACCTCAAAAGACTTTTCCGGACACGATCCTAAATCCAAAATCACCATACGGAGCTATTGGAATCATCAAAATTAAATTTCGAGGTCGTTTATACATAAGTCAATACCCGGTCAACTTTTCCAAATTAAGTTTTCAATTATGAGACTAAGTGTCTCATTTCACTCCGAAATTCTTTCGGACCAGAACCAACTAACCCGATAAGTCATAAATCAATTGTAAGGCATGCATTGAGTAGTAAATTGATGAACAGGGTTATTATTCTCAAAACGACCGGCTGGGTCGTTACAATATAAGCCAAGAATAAATTAAAAAAACAAATAGAGTGCTAAGGAAAGATAAACTTGCTCTACCATAGTATAACCAACCTTATTCCGAAAGCCTTCATTACATTCTGAAAAAGCCCTACGTGATTTCAAGCCGAGTGAGCTCCCATTAGTGGCGATCTATATGAGGGGCAAGTCTATGGTACTTAAAGCCGTATTTGAGATATTCTCTTGAGAGAGATGAGTGAACCTTTCGCAAATCTTTGAATTGAGTGCTAAAATTTTTAAGCGAGATAGGAAAACAGAGAGTAGAGGAGGAGGAGTTTGGGATGCACAATGAGCTACATGAGAGAGCCAGCTTCCTTGATGAATAAAGTCAACTCTTGATGCTCAAGTATCACATTAGAACTATATGTGCATAAAAGTTTAACTTGTTGCATTGTTGATAATTCATAAGTGGTGTGGGTAACTGTCGGTCCCAATTGATGTGTGAATGACTCACCTTTGATTAGCTGGAATGGCCCTTAACTTGTGGAGGTGAAAACTAATTTATTTACTTGAGGACAAGCAAAAACTTAAGTTTGGGGGAGTTGATAAGTGGAGATTTTAACTATTTATTAACGCCTTTTAGCTTTTATTTTAGTCTAAAAGCGTTTAATTTTGTCCCCGAAATTGATGAAATGTGCAAAATTGCAGAAATGTTGGAAGTTGGATTCCCGAGATGAAATCCAACTCAAAAAGGAGTAATCTAAACTCAAGGCAATAAAAGAATGAAAAACTCACAAAGTGTAGACCGCAGATAATGAAGGAAAGTCTAGCAGACCTTTGTGCAAAGTGCGGACCGCACATTAATTGTGCGGCCGCAAAAGCTGGGTTAGGAACAAAGTTCAGAGAATGTGCAATTTTCCAAGTTCCAAGTCCCTCAGAAGTGCGGATCGCACAAGAATTGTGCGGCCGCAGAAGAAGTGCCTTGCAGTTGCAAAAGTAAAAGTGCGGACCGCATAACCAAGTTGCAACTGGAGTTACAAATCTTCGGATAACATAAAGAATGCCTCGCGGCCGCAGATCAGAATTATGCGGCCGCAGACCTCCAGTTCTTGACAAGTTGAAGAAATCTACGGACCGCACATGGCATTGTGCGGCCGCAGAACCTCCCGAAGGGCATTTTTGTCCGAAATTTTCAGCCCAGTATAAATAGACAAGTTCCACAAATTTAGGTCAAGTTTTGACATCAGCAGCTACATTAGCCGTTTCTCTTTGCTTATTTAGTAGTTTTTCATATTTTGGGATATTTTAACATAGATTTTATCATTTTGATTTTACAATATGAGTTTAATTATCATTGTTTCTTCTATTTCTTCAATTCCAAGCATGAATAGCTAGATTTTTACTAGGGTTGTGACCCAACCCTAGTGTGTAAGACTTATGGGTGTTTAACTTAATGCTTGTTTATGGTTGAGTGTTTATCATTTAGCCTTGTTCATGCTTTAATTTTTGGAATTAATGGTTACAAATATTTGTTCATGCCTATTTGACTTAGTCACTACTTGAGAAAGAGAGACTTAGTCTAGGAAAACTTGGCTAACAAGAAATTGGGTCAATCGAGAGATTGATAATCCCAATTAAAGGGTTCAAACTAGAGATAGTAATAACCCGACTTGAGCTTTTATCAACCGTTTCATGCAATACCCATTTGGACTTGAGAAAGCCAAATTGGGCAAAATCACTCTCTGACCGAGAGGTATTGAGTGGGTAATTGAGAGTTGATAACTAAAATACACCCTTATCAATAAAACAAGCATTAAGGTTTATATCCCATTAGGCAAACACCTAGGTGATGGTCATAGCCCTAGGCTTTTTATGAAACTTGAAAATCCACAAAAATAGTTATCTTAGTTTTATTTCTTAACTTGCAATCTTAGTTTTGAATTAGACATAGAAACAACCTAAATTTTTGGAAGTGTAAATTAAGATAGTCAAACTCATATATTACAATATATACTCCTAACTCCCATTTATAGCTCCCTGTGGGAATCGAACCGGACTCTTGTTAGGTACTATTATTGCAATCAACCGTTTCATAACCTTGATTTGAGGTATGAAATTGGATGAGATTATTGCACCACAACGGTAACCAATAAGTATCAAAACTAACCTCGGTGGAGTAGTGACGAGGGACAGTCAAGATACCTACCGGATTAAACAACCCGAACAAGTGTGAAGGTGAACTAACAGAGAAAAACAATATTAATATACAACTAAGCGGGATAAGGAATACCAAATAATACTTGCAACATGACACCAATAACAACAATATATAACATGAAGCAGTCAGGTAATTATGCTGTAGAGTAAGCTGGACACAATCTAAGTCCGGTGAAATCAAAATAAAGGAAAAACCAGCAATAACTCGATAAGAACAACCGTTGTCACAACAGATTTGTTCAAGCATTTCCACGAGGTACCGAACCTCATAATCACAACTCAGGGGTCCCAATTCTTGAACCCTAATCACTTGGCATCTTGTGCCCACATTACAACTTATATCAGCACGGTTGACTCACATGCCAATAGAACATTCCTCACACAGAAGGCAAGTAGACAAGAGTACCTATAATGGTTAATGACGCCAGGTTTCACCTTTTGAAACCGATATGGGTGATTTAACTACGTGTATGCTTGGGCACGTATTCTACCGCAATTTTAGTCAACAAATAGGAGTAGAGACAATGAATGGCACATAAGAAACGATCGCCACGAAATGTACAGTGTAATAAAAGCAGCAATGAAGTTTGAAGCAACGACAAACACAACAAGATTAGCTACATAGAACTGAGCAAAACGTGCATCGCAGAGGAAAATAATTAGTAGTATGCTAAGGAAAAAAACAATCAAAGACAAGTACATAGAAAATGGGAAATGACAACAAGAGCCCTCCCGAGGTACCGCCTCGTAGTCTCAAATCGCAAAATGAATCACAACTTTCCTTATATCACCGCGAGAGCCTTTATATTTTATTTTGAAAATTATTTTCCCGAAATAGCATCCCACGTTTTAGCCCACCTTATCACACCGCATGGCTTCTAGTAATTCCCCTACTAGCCACGTGTTTCAAGCCCACCTTATCTCACCGCATGCGTTTCAACACCCAGACCTTATACCACCGCATGCGTATCAATAATAACAATTGCACGACAGAAACCTCGTGCAACATAATAACAATCGCATGACAGAAACCTCGTGCAAATACAATAACAACTGCACGACAGAAACTTTGTGCAAACACAATAACAACCGCATGGAAAAAACCTTATGCAAACACAATAACAACCGCAAGGCAGAAACCTCGTGCAAACACAATAACAACCGCAAGACAGAAACCTCGTGCAAATAACATAACAATTCTCTCAACAAAAAACGTATGCCATAAACATAACAACTCAAATAAATGACTTTCACAATATGTGTCCACATGACACAATATTTACTCAAAACAGTTTCAATATCACAACCATATAGCCCTCGGCTCAACAACAATGGATACAACAACAACTACAATAACACAAGAATATGACAAGTAAATCAACTCAGTAACTTCTAAAAATAAAAAAAAAACGGAAGAACGAACTCACAAAGAAAGACACAACAGGAAATAATTGTACAACATAACAATAATTCAACAAGGAAGAGATAATGTGTAGTAATGATTCCTCAAAAGTACAATTCAACGGTAAGAGGGATAACATGAATTAATGATTCTAAATAAGGATAAGTCAACAATGATAAGGGATAACAAAACTTCATTTAGGGTTAAACAATTACGAAAGAGATACAACAAGTTCTATTAAGGATAAGCAAATTGTAGAAAAAGATAATAATAACTTCAACTAATGATAGGCAATTACAGAAAAGATAATAATAACTTCAATCAAGGATAAACAACTACGAAAAGGATAGCATGACAATTAAAGAGGCAACAACTTCAGTTAAGGTGCATAAGAGTTTAATCGATAATAAGGGTAAAACATGAAGCAACAAATTCTAAATAAGACAAGTAAGGGTGAATTTAGTAAATGAGGAATTTAACATGACAAAACAATTTCATATTTAATGGACATAAGAACCTAAGAGCACTAAACGGTCAAATTTTTACAAATAAGTCCGAGCACGTACTCGGCCTTCCCATGACATAATTAACACCAAGGACTCAAATCCTAAGGGGTAGTTTTCCCCCACACAAAGTTAGGTAAGATATGTACCTCAAAGAAGCTAGACCGATACTCTAAAATGACCTCGAGTGAAAAAACCTCCTGACGGCTCAAATCTAGCCAAAATAACTTTAAATCATAAATAAAACTCATAGAAAATAATTTCGGATAATAAAGCTTTAATCTTTAACAAGAACTAAAAAGTTAACCCAAAAGTCAACCCCCAGGCCCGCACCTCGAAACCCGATAAAATTTAAAAAACCTGAATACCCATTTCGATACGAGTTCAACCATACCAATATTATCAGATTTCGACATAAATTCGTCCTTCAAATCATCATTTTACATTTTTGAAAGATTTTACAAATATTCCCCAAATTCCAACTTAATTCACTAATTAAATGATGAAAATAATAATGGATTAATGAAATATAACAAGATTGGGGTAGAGAACACTTACCTCAATGAGTTGCTTGAAACGCCCACGAAACATCTCCCCAAACCGAGGTCTACAACTCAAAATATGTTAAAAATATCAAACCCTCGACATATATGTATTCTGCCCAACGCCCTTCGCATTTGCGAACGGAAAAGCCGCACCTGCGGTCTCGCATTTACGAGCAAAAGTTCGCATCTGTGAACTCAACTTACTAGGCTAGGATCCGCATATGCGGAAATATAGTCGCACAAGCGACATCACAAAAGCGCCAAAAGAACCGCAGAAGGAAACAACTTCGCATATGCGATCGCTGGGCCGCAAAAGCGGCCATCGCACCTGCGTGGCAATCTCCGCAGAAGCAAGATCCGTCCCAGGACACTATGATCGCAGAGGCGACCAGGTTCATGTAGAAGCGGAGCTGTACCT
Organism: Nicotiana otophora; assembly: GCA_000715115.1. NCBI lineage: Eukaryota > Viridiplantae > Streptophyta > Magnoliopsida > Solanales > Solanaceae > Nicotiana > Nicotiana otophora. The sequence continues at coordinate 11,625 of AWOL01S0015455.1, read as the reverse complement.
GCGCTCCAAAATGTCACAGGTGTGAAGCACCAGAACCAAACATGTCCCAAAACATGAAAATGATCCTAAGCTCGTCCGAAACACACGCAGGGCCTCGTCCAAACATACCAACAAGTTCCATAACATAATGCGTACCTACTCGAGGTCTCAAATCACATCAAACAACGTCGAAATCACAAATCGCACCACAAATCGAGCTTATGAACTTTCAAATCTTCTAACTTCCAAAACTCGTGCCGAAACATACCAAATCAATCTGGAATGACGTCAAATTTTGCATGCAAGTCCCAAATGACATAACAGAGCTAATCCAACTGTCCGAATCACATTTTGACCCCGATATCACCAAAGTCAACTCTCGGTCAAACCTCTCAACCTTCCAATTTTCGCCAAAATGCTTCAAATTACCCTATGGACCTCCAAATCCAAATCCGGACGCACACCTAAGTCCAAAATCACCATACGAAATTATTAAAATCATCAAAATGTCATTTTGGAGTCGTCTACAAAAAAATCAAAACACTGGTCAACTCTTACCGCTTAAGTTTAAAATAGGAATTCTCCTCCCAAATTGATCCTGAATCATCCGAAAACTTAACTCAACCATACACGCAAGTCGTAACACATAATACAAAGATGCTTGAGACCTTATGCCTCTGAACATGACGTTAATTCTCAAAATGACCGGTTGGGTCGTTACGAAAAGATTATCTTGATTCAAATGTGCCCAACAATAAATCAAATTATGACACTTGACTACTGAATCATTCCACCAAGGACAAATTTAAGCCATTTTCTTGGGAAAATTAGTATTAAAAAAAGTAAAGTAGCTAAAACTATGATTCACGGCATATAAAAAAATAATAGACAATGTTTTCAGTCTCCATTCAAACAATCTAATATAGTCCAACAATTAAACGACATGTAATATGAAAACATCGCTCTTTTGTAAATTCATAGACTCTTATTCCTAGTCATGTAATTATTTTCGTGGTGCCCCAATTGCTGTATTGTTGATAGCTTCATGTCTTTTGAAAATAATACATACGCAATGTCCGCCCTCGCAAAATGGAACGCCTTTATTAATGCAGTAAGCTATGCACTCCTGACGGATTTTACACGGAGGGCCGAAAGCATCCACACTTTGCAAACCTGTCATCATATTAAGTTTTCTTGATAAAAGAATATAAAACATTCATTCTTGAGTAATATAACCAAAATAAAACAATAAGTTAGATGCCAATAATTCTTAGTGATTATGAGTTTCAAAACAACTAATGCAACACATCAAATTTTTTTGTTGTTGAGAGAGAGAGAGAGTGAGAGAGACCAATGATGATTAGAATTACAAACACCAGGGGAAACAAAGAGTAGGAAGCCTTCCCCATGCACAAAATTCTAATGCGTCTTATATGAATGGTGATTATGAAGAGATTGTATTGTGCTTTTTAGCTCGTACAAATTAAACTTTGAAACTTCTTTTAAGCTTATATATAGTGTTGATATATTCGTTTTGAGGTCATTGTTGTCTCTGCTTGATCAAATAAAAAAATGGAAGAACTTTAAAGTCAAAAGATGCAATTGGCAATATTGAATATTGTCATCATAATCGCTGAAGAATGTAATTGATTTGTCATAAGAGATAAAATCAGTTGCCTAATTAAGACACTTTAAGATTTTAGTGCAACTCCATATGTAGTCTATGACAATAGTAATATCTTTTATTTCCTTATAAAGGGAACCAAAAAGGAATACAACTACTTAAATACTTATGCTTTTCTACCCTCAATGTAAATGAGAAGGATTGCATAACCGTAGTCTTTACCCGAAAAATAGGATAACGTTAAATTTGTGTATGGTTCTAAGGATATGCGTTACAATTTGATATGAATCGTATAGAGAAATAGAAATATGTGTATTCTTGACTATGAGAATGAGAATAGTGAGCAAAAAGAATGAATAAGATAAAGTAAAAAAAATATTAGGGGATATCTTTCAATATGAGAAGTGATCTTTTTGTTACGGTGTATGAGCTGCCTGTATGCTTACAAGGATTTCTCCTCTTATAGTAGATGGATCCTACTTTATTTATAATAAAATAAAATATATAGTGGATGTCTCATGATGAATTGTCTCTTACTCGATTCCCGCCAAGATTCTCTCCCTTAGTGCGGTTGTAACGACTCTTGTCTGCGAGCTCGATACTGGCTCGAACTTGTTATTGGTTCGGTCCCTCGTCTTTGACTTGAGTTCGACCTTCGGGGTGGGTGTAGCGCATTTCCGACCATCCTCATGTTGCCCTGCGAGTTGATTTGGTTATGGACTCGATAATAGTATCAAGCCGACTCCTCGATCAACCTTCAGACTCGAGGCTCATTTGTAGTATCTTCGGAACTCATCCCGAAATCCCACTCTGGTTGTTTACCATTCGAACTCGATCGAACGTAGGAAGGCTGAAATCTATTTCGACCATATATAAATAGTCCCCCTCGTTTCTCAGGAAAGATGTTGTGAGAATCGATATGATTTTCGACGGTTCGATCAGGTTATAAGCTGACGTTTTCACAGGGCTCGATCATGACGTATGTGATAACTGTCCCATCGATTTAATATTTTAAGGTATTTAATGCATGTGAGACGGTGGTCGACCACCTCTGATATTGAACCGCCACGATGCAAGCCTATAAATAACCCCTCCATCGAACATTTACCACTTTTACGTCTTCACTCTTCCAAATTTTCTTAACCTCTCTCTCTATTTCGCCGCTTGCAGAGCCATCTATACCAACGTTTGGTATCATCAAATTTTCATCTTCTTTTGCCTTTCTTTCTCTCATATCAATGGACAAAACTTCGAAAACTGTACCTCAGAACGAGAAAGTTTCTTCTTCACGGCCGTCTGGCGACAAGGCACCGGTTGAGCCGCCTACCTATGAGTATGTTCCCGGCCCGTGTACTCTGAAGATCGATTTTAAGGTTGAGAATCCTTCATCTGTTCTGGGTTGATGTGAGCATGTGTCGATGTACATGTGCTCGATAACGGAGGGTCATCTCGAGGCTGTGAGGAAAGACTGCAACTGGGGTTCCGAGGTTATGTTGCAAATTCCCTCTCCCGAAGAGAGCGTCATCACTCATGTGGAGGGGTTTTTAAGNGTATACCCATGAGTATGTTCCCGGCCCGTGTACTCTGAAGATCGATTTTAAGGTTGAGAATCCTTCATCTGTTCTGGGTTGATGTGAGCATGTGTTGATGTACATGTGCTCGATAACGGAGGGTCATCTCGAGGCTGTGAGGAAAGACTGCAACTGGGGTTCCTAGGTTATGTTGCAAATTCCCTCTCCCGAAGAGAGCGTCATCACTCATGTGGAGGGG
>AWOL01S0015450.1:73187-88251 GCA_000715115.1 Nicotiana otophora | reverse complement strand
TGATATATATTTGTCTCTATGCACTTTAGATATGCTATCTCACATGTTATTGGTGTCCTTACACGTGACACAAGTTTGAGCTATATTTAAGGCATGTTGTGATATTTCGTGTTATATAATTGAATCATGTTTCCTTGAGAATGTTGAAATATGGAGACTTGAGCAGATTGATGAATGAACTAGGTCTAAGAGCAACTTTGTGAGTCATGTTGGATCTAGTTACACGCAGCAATAATTATATTGATATTGAGGTGGTGGCACATATTTTGAGGCCATGAGTGCACCACGCCCCATGATTTGGCTATGTAATTTTGATTAGTACTTGGGCAAGATTCATTCTTCTAGAGTATCGGATGGTCCGAGAGTGCTTCGACGCTTAATATTGAAAGATTATATTTTGAAGGTTGAAAATTGCTATGTGTAACTTGGAGTGTATTTCGGAGTTATCAGACTCTGTGTAGTGTTTAGGCACCTTGGATAGGTTCATTTTATTGATTGGAGCTTATGTGCCATGATTGGGGGTGATCCGAATTGTCTAAGTGTGATTCAGACGCATTGGCAATGTTTGAATGTTTGAAAGTTAAAAGAAGGATTTTTAACATTGATTCGTGATTTAGATGTTACTTGTGTCATTTCGAGCCTCTTGATAAGTTTGGATAAGGTATTAGGACTGATTGGCATGATTCGACAGGGTCCCAGGGGCCTCGGGGTGATTCATGGTGGATTCAGATCAAATTGGGGTGTTTTGCTACTGTTGGTTGCTGGTTCTAGTTTAGTTCTTCGCGGACACGTTAGGGAGCTTGCATTTGCGAAGAAGGATTTGAGCTGGAGATCATTTGTTCTTCATGTTTGCGATACGAGGGTCGCATCCGTAAAGGTGTGGGTGCATAGGAGCACTGCATTTGCGACAAGGACGTCGCATTTGCGAAAGATGATTTTTGGAGCAGGAATAGGGAATGCTTCGCGAACGTGAGGGACATGTCGCGTTCTCAATGAAGGGTCGCCTATGCTGTGTACAAGTTTGCAAAATCAGGATTTGGCTCGTTTTGGCTTACTTCTTCCACCAGAGCTAGTTTATGGGTGATTCTGAAGGGGCTTTTTCATCATTCATCACAAGGTAAGTGATTTCTACACATTGTGAGCTAGAAATAGTAAATTTGGAGTTTTTTCTAGGAAATCGGACATGGAATTGGGAATAGATTGTATATTTGAGTTTATGGTGCTATGGGTAATATTTAGCTTCGAAAAGTTTTGGAATCTGGGAGTGTGGGCTTGGGGTGATTTTGTTGACTTTTCGAGTTGAGTTGGGAATTGTTATGAATCTTTAAATAACGAGTCTTTGAGTATACTTTGATTGGTTTGCACATATTTTGGCTAGTTTTAGGTAGTTTGGAATTGATTTGAGGAGCTAGAGAGGAGATGGACCCGGTTATTGGATTCGGAACAAGGTACGTCTCCTGTCTAACCTTGTGAGGTGGGATTTAGCCCGTAGGTGTTATATTTGCTATGACACTTGATAGGAAGATGTGGACGTCGAGTATTAGGGTTGTAGGTTAGGAGGTAGTTGAGTCGTGCCTTACTTCGTACCATTGTGGGACTAGCCATTTAGGGGTTTTGTCTAAGATAGCTAGTGGCAATGTTGTGGCTTACTATTTCGCTTTTTAGTGTATGTCCTATTTACTAGCTATCGCTTTTGCTTTGCATCTTTCCTCTAGATTTCACGGTGTTCCTATTTTTCTTACGATTGTTGTGGCGATACTAATATTTACTAATATTGTCTCCCTTTGATTTGCGTCTTCTTCTGGATTTCATGGTGTTGCTATTTATCCTATGAGTATTGTTGTGATACTAATATTGTCTCCCTTTTTGTCCTTTTGTCTTTTTTTTTGAGCCGAGGGTCTTTCGGAAACAGCCTCTCTACTCCTTCGGGGAAGGGGTAAGGTCTGCGTACACACTACCCTCCCCAGACCCCATTAATGGGAATTTACTGGGTGGTTGTTGTTGTTGTTGTTGTTGTGTTATATTTGCTATGTGCTAGTTGTGGAAGCTATGCACATATTAGGTAACGAGTGTTCGTGCGTACGCTAGAATTCCTGATGAGGTCCGGGTAGACTTAGACTCACTCCATGCTTTAATTGAATTATTTGATTCATTCTTGCATGTTTAAAATCTTTGATTTACATTTTTTTCAGAGACTAGACTTGTGTAAATAATCGGACTTGCGATTTAAGATATTTGGCGAGCTACTTGATTAGCTGTGGAAATTGTACTTACCTTTACGGATTTCTTCGGCAATGTGCATATTCGTCCAAAAGTTTTCTTCAATTTTATAACTCATACATATATTCGTGAGTGGGGCCAGTTGTCACGCCCCGACCTCGGGGAGCGCGATCGATGCTCAACCGAGATAACCCGGTCAAGCAAGCCTGCCAAATACTTTCTACCCGACCTTGCCTATGAATAGAGTGGAGATGTATTCCATTATTTAAACATTACGAGTATTTCAAAATCAACAACAATTCCATTACCATTAGTATCTTCATTTATACTTCACAAAATATATTACCCATTTATAGTTTGAAGTGGAACATGTGGTAGAAATACAACGTTTCTTGTTTTGACTTTCCCAACACAGATATACAAACCACAATATGTCTATGGAGCCTCTAACTACAACATAAGGGCAGTGTGAAAGTGCTGGAGACAAGGCCCCAACTATACCTCAAAACACAAAGTATGACATCAAGTGACATCAGGCCCAGGATAGAGTAGGGCTTACCAAAACCTGCTGAATACGGAGTAACTGGTAACGAGGACCAAAGCTACTCGCTGATGAACCACCTGCATCCATTGAAGATGTTGTGCCCTAGCAAATGGGACGTTAGCATGTATAGAATAGTACTAGTATGTAAAGCTAAACGTCCTCTTTCAAAACAGAATGCCAATATAAGAAAGGTAAAACCAAGGAAAAATAAGCAACGATCATTGATGTCTAAATGCTAGGTTAAAACATAACAATTTTCAAAATATGAAGATAATACTGCGAAGATGATAATCAAAACATGAAGATAATATTATTTTTGGTTGGGAGACATTTAGTACCAATGTACCAGCGTGAATTTAGCATGGAGTCCGATCACTGCCCGATCGGCTGTCACGACCCAAAACCCTAACCTGTCATGATGGCGCCTATCGATTGTACTAGGCAAGTCGATTTTTCAAAATAATTCAAATGTTTCACAAAATAAACCAAAAGCATGATATGACATAGTTTTCATAAAGACAGGAGTTAAACTCAAAATACAACGCGGAAAAATAGCCCCAAACATCGTCACCAAGTCATGAGCATCTAAGCAACCAGTCTAAGAAACAGTGTCTACAAGAGTTTGTGTCTAAATGCCAGTACAGAAAAGAAAGATAACAAGAAAGGAGAGGCATGGACTGCGAACGCCGACAGCTACCTCATGAATCTGCGATAATCAACCACGCACACGATCAATGTCCTCTGTGACCGGATACACCTGGATCTGTACATGAAGTGCAGGGTGTAGCGTGAGTACAACCAACTTAGTAAGTAAAACAAATAAATAAGGAACTATGTAGTAGTGACAAGCTATATAATTACCGTTCACTTCAGTAATTTCAACAATGAGAGTAGACATGATTCAATTCCAGCAATAGAAGTTAAGTCAGTTGAACATTTACTAAGTCTTGATAAACCGGATACAATATTTTCTAGAAGTTCAGAACAATGACATATTTCAGCTAAGTGCAACAACAATGAAAACAGATGCAACCTCTCAGGATAACAATCACTAAAACTCTCAATAGTCACACTCAATAGGTACATGCGCTCATTGGGGGTGTACAGACTCCGGAGGGGCTACTTCAGCCCAAGCGCTATATTGCTGCGGCGTGAAGCCCGATGTAATCATATAAGTACCCATGAGGCTCGTTTCGGTGTGAAACCCGATCCACAATCCATAAATAGCCATAAGAATCCTTGTGGCATGAAACCCGATCCATATACATTCAACCCTATGACCCGCTGCGGTGCGAAACCCGATCCATATACACTCACATAGCTCACAGCTCGGCACTTAGGCCCTATCTCAGTCACTAACCTCTCCAGCCTCTCGGGATCTCAGAAATCATACAAATCAGCCAAAAAAGATGATAACAAGAATCAAGAAGAAAATAAGAGGAAACACATATATGACACGCAACTAACACTGTGACTGAGTACAAGATAACAAATAGCAGCTAATGCAACAAGTACCTGACCCCTGCGGGTCCCAACAGTGATATCATATGGCCTAAGCATGGTATCTAACATGAATGGCAGTCAAATTTCCAGAAGAAAGAGAGAACATGTAATTAACAATAAGCTATTCGACTTTACGGTCTCACAGGACAGACCAAGTCACAATCCCCCACAGTGCATGCCCACACGCTCGTCACCTAGCATATGCGTCACCTACAAAATAATCTAATCATACCAAAAATTCAGGGTTTCATACCCTCAAGACCAGATTTAAGACTGTTACTCACCTCAAACCGCGCAAAATCTTACTCTGAATTCCCCGAATATAGCCACAAGCAGTACGATATAATTAATATAGGCAAAAGGAATCAATTCCACAAGAAAAACACAAAATTATAAGCCGAAATCCGAAATAGGCTCACCCCTCCCCCACGGGCCCACATCTCGAAATCTGATAAAAGTCACAAAACCCGAAAGCCCATTCACTCAAAAGTTCACTCGTACCAAAGTTATCCAAATCCGATATCAAAATCTCAATCGAAACCCAAAATCTTTGTTGAAGAACTTCTTCCCAGTTTCCGCAAATTTTCCACCCAAATGATAAATTAGTGATAGATTAGTGGGATATAACAATAATCAAGTGAAGCATCGTTACCAATTGATATCTTTGAAAATCCCTCTAAATCTCGCCCAAATCTGAGCTCTCAAACTCAAGTTTTGATAAATATTACCAAACCCTCGTTTTTGAAATCTTATATTCTGCCCAGGCAAATCCTTCTTCGCGAACGCGATACCCTTGTCGCGACCGCGAAGACCACTCAACTCAACCCTACGTGAACGCGGGACCAACATCGGGAACGTGTAGGCAAAAAGGCCTAGGGTCCGAGCCGCTCAGCTTCCTCTACGCGAATACGATGCCCTTCTCGCATTCGCGATGCACTTCTTAATAACCCCTTTGCGAATGCGACACCCACATCGCGAACGCGAAGAAAAACCTTTCCTCCTGCCTCCAGCTCCTCTTCGCGAATGTGGAACACCGCTCGTGAACGCGAAGAAGGAAACCAATAAATGGGAAAACCAGAAAATATGCTATCTTTCACTAGTCCAAAATGATCCGTTAAGCATCCAAAACTCACCCGAGGCCCCCGAGACCTCAACTAAACATACCAACTAGTCCTAAAACACCATACAAATGTAGTCAAGCCCTCAAATAAAATGAAACAACAACAAAAATACGAATCACCTCCAATCCAAACTTAATGAACTTGAAACTTCCAATTTCTACAACCAATGCCGAAACCTATTAAACCACGTCCAATTGACCTCAAATTTTGCACACAAGTCATAATCAACATTATGAACCTACTCCAACTTCTAGAAGCAGAATCCGAAGCCGATATCAAAAAGTCCACTTCTGGTCAAAATCTCAAAAAATTCAACTTTCACCATTTCAAGCCTAATTCTACTATGGATCTCCAAATCACATTCCAGATGCCCTCGTAAGTCCAAAATCACCCAACGGAACTAAAAGAACCGACGAAACTCCATTTCAGAGTCGTCTTCACACATGTCCGACTACGGTCAAAATCCTAAGACTTAAGCTTCTGTTTTAGGGACTAAGTGTACCAAATCCCTCTGAAACCACAACAAAACCTCCCATCAAGTTTCATAACCAGAAAAAGATACCAGTGAAGCAGTATATAGGGGATCAGGGCTAAAACACTCAAAATGACCGGCCGTGTCATTACATCCTCCGCCTCTTAAAGTAATCGTTCGTCCTCGAACGATCATAGAGACATACCTCAAGTGGTGAAAAGATGACCCCTCCACTGAACCTTTACGGATGCAATATTCTTTGACCTCAGGTTTTGAACCTGCTCGTCCAAAATAGCCACTGGCTCATCAACATAAGATAGATCCCTATCCAACTAGACTAAGCTGAAATCCAACACGTGAGACGGATCGTCGTGATACTTTTGGAGCATAAAAACATGGAATACTAGGTGAACTCCTGCTAGACTGGGAGGTAAAGCAAGCTCATAAGCAACTTCCCCAACTCGCCGCAACACCTCAAAGGGACTAATGAACCTTGGGCTCAGCTTGCCCTTCTTCCCGAACCTCATAACACCTTTCATAGGCAAAACCTGGAGCAAGACCCGCTCTCCAACCATGAATCAACATCGCGAACCATCCAATCCACATAACTCTTCTTTCTGGACTAGGTTGTGCGTAGTCTATTCTGAATCACCTTAATTTCTACAAAGCATACTGAACCAAGTCTGTACCCAATAATCCAGCCTCACCCGGCTCGAACCAACCCACTGTAGACCTACACCGTCTACCGTACAGAGCCTCATACGGTGTTATTTGGATGCTCGACTGATAACTATTGTTGTAAGCAAACTATGCTAGAGGCAAGAACTGATCCCACGAACCCCAAACCTTATCACACATGCACAGAGCATATCCTCTAATATCTGAATAGTGCACTTAGATTGTCCGTCCGTCTGAGGGTCAAATGTTGTGCTCAACTCCACTCGAGTACCCAACTAATGCAGCTCGGACATTTTGGATTGAACAGTGCACGGAAAAGTAAAGGAAAAATTTTAGAGGAAAAGTACATTGTTGCGCTCCATTATGCAACCGCAGAATCACTCTACGGACCGCATAATGGTCGCAGAGTGAGGCAGTTAATTGGGTTAGTTGGAAGCAATTATGCAGTTGACTATGCGACCGTATAACTATTATGCAGTGCACTATGCGACCGTAGAACAGTTATGTGGACCGCATAGTGACCGTAGATTCCGGCAGACTTTTGATCATTTTGGACACCAATTATGTGACCGCAGAACCTGTTCCGGAGCTTCATTTTTGGGTTTTTAAAACCCGACCCTACTTCATTAAATACACGTTTTGGGCCATTTTTGAGATATAATCTGACATTTTAGAGTGAGAGAGAGTGCCCTATAGTGAGAAGGTGTTCTTCAATAATTGTTCTTCAATTTTTGAGAAAGTTTTGGAAGACTAAGAAGGCAAGCTCACTAGGTCTTCATCTTAGAGGTAAGATTCTACACCCTAAACCCTAATTTCGAAATCATCTGAAAATGGGTAATTAGCAAGATAATTTTTGGGCATGAGAGTTGATTGTTTTACATGCATGTGATATCAAGGGGTGTCGGAAGATAGTTGAACTAAGCATGGTAAAGATTGGGTTGTGGGATGATGGAATCCTCCATAAAAGGACCTTGAAACCTTGTGCATACCTAATGTTTGATAAAATGCTCAAATGAGCTAGAGCCATGATCATCTTCCTAATTTTGATTCAATTTGTTATATTTCTAAAATACATTAAAGTTGCTAAGAATTCCATAAATTTTTAGAGTTTAAGGAAGCTCAATTGAGGTATGTTGGCTAAACTCTTCTCTTAGAATTGAATGCCACGATATTCATGTAAATTATGTATGTCCCGACTGATTCATTATGAAATTTTCTATTCCGAGTAATATTAGGTTGAAAGATATATGTTCAACACGCATCCCAAATGCTCTATTATTATTATGTTACCAATTGAGGATGTGTTAAAATATGGGATGTGCATTAATAATGTTTCGACTTTAAGTCAAGTTCGAATAAAGGCTATTATGCCAAATTTTGTGAAATATCTATATGTGCATTAGAATCTAAATTGCTCACATGTGTACTGCACACTTCGATTTGAATTTTGTTTGTTCTTGATGATGAGGATGATATTTGAAATTAATAAGGTGAGCATGAAATACTGAATATGGCCAATGTGCCAATAATGATCTTAAAATTATGCCCACTAGTGCTAATTAAATGAAAAGATTTGAAAGTATTATGAAATGCGATGATTGATATAAAATGGTTGTTGTCATAAATAACATATCCTAGCCGATCGGGTCGTTATCGGACATCATGCCGCACACATGGTGGTGATTGAGCTGGAAATTGTAATTGAAATTGTGATTTTGGTCGATGTCCCTAATGGATAGCCTAGCCAATCGGGTCGTGATCGGACTCCGTGTTAAAGACGGTGGTATTGATATTGAGAGTAATTTTGGTTGATGTCTCTAATGAGATAGCCTAGCCGATCGGGTCGTGATCAGGCTTTGTATTGAGAATACAGTGGTACTGGAATTGTGGACGATGGTATATCAATACAAAAAAATCTCCCAATGTGAGATATGGAAATTAATTTGAACACTGTCTTGATCCTAATTTGAGGTTTGCTGTTAATTAAGGCTTTCATTGATATTATGATAATGTTGTTTGTATTATTTGCCATTCTATTGAGAGGGTGTTTAGTTATATATACTAGTGCAATTCGATAATAGTAACGTCCCATTTGCCGGGGGCGCTGCATCTTTCAATGGATACAGGTGGTTCCACAGCAGGAGATATTGGTCAGTAATAGCAGTGCACCTTCTTCCCGGCTGACTTGGTGATCCCCACTTCATTATGGGGTCATGAATCTTTTGTACTTTGTGTATTCTCTTTGAGGTATAGCAAGGTCCTTGGTGCCGGCATTGTCATTGCACTCTTCTTTATCTATAGAGGCTCCGTAGACATAGTCTGGGTTGTGCATTGGTGCTGGGAAAGACAAACTATGCTATGTTGTGGTTGTATTTCTTGTCCATTTGAGACTTTAAAAATGGTGAAACCTTTGGTAAGAAATTGGTAATTGCAGACATGACCACTTTATTGTTTAATTAAGGAAAACATATATTCTCTTTATTCATGAATGAGTTTGGGTAGAAGGAATCTAACAGGCTTGCTCGGTTGGGTTTACTCAGTTGAGTGCCGGTCGCGCTCCTCAGTTTTGGGGCATGACAGTTGCAGGAGTTTTAGCTCCTACCCCAGCCTGAGATGTTGCCGTTGCAAGTGGAATCAACTCCGCCTGCGATAGATTTCCAAATATGCTCAAGCACTAGGCGAGAGTCTCCTGAACTGCAGGGGTAGCAACAAGCACCGCAAGTGCCTACCTCCCAACTAGAGCTACCGGTGGCTCCTCTGTCATAGCTCAGGCAGCTTCTCTGGCTGCACTACATGCCCCTCTTTGTCCTCTCCCCGACCCCGACCCCGGCCTCTCGCGGTTATTTTAGGGAGTGCAGGTATCTGATCGTCGGAGCCAGCGGTGCATGTCCTCACCATCTGTGAGAGAATAAAAAGACATAGATTTAGAAATCTAAAGTCAACAAATTCGCATGGTAAGGTATCAAAGAAGTGAAGTTTCCTAACAGTTCCATAGCCTCTCGAAGATAAGTACAAAACTCTCTGTACCGATCCGTGAGATTCTACTAAACCTGTTTGTGATGTAAAACCTATGTACCTAGGGCTCTGATACCAACTTGTCACTGACTGAATTTCCCTCTGTAGGATGTCGTGATGGCAGCTAGTCTCTAAGAGTAGGTAAGCCTCACATTCTGGCTGAATTTAACAGAGACAATGATTAAAACTTTCAAATAACTGAACAACTAACATAAAAGAACTCTGCAACTCAACCGAACAAAACTCCCAAAATCTGGTGATACCAAGTCCCAAGCTCTACAAGAGTATGCTGAACATCCCTATACAATATTATCTATAAAAAGGGAAAATGAAATAGAACTAGATAGAGGGTGACTCCGAGGCCTGCAGACACCGGCAGGTATACCTTGAAGTCTCCATATCTGAACTCTACTCGCTGGTGGCTAGGCTGGTAAGGTTACATGGATCTGCACAAAAAGATGTGCAAAACTGTATCATGAGTACACCACAACGGTACCCAGTAAGTGCTAAGCCTAACCTCGGTAGAGTAGTGATGAGGTTAGGTCAACACTCTACTGGAATAAATAAGAAAACTGAACAGGTGTATGATAGTGTGATAATGGTAAACAATAGAAATGAAATAATGAAGAAAATATACCAAGAATAGATACACTGAACTAAGGCAATTAAGGCATCACGAAAGTAAACAAGGAATAATATGCCAAGGAAACAAAGCAACCAAAACACAAGTGATATAATATAAAGGTATTGGAAAGCATCACTACTGAGGTACTGCCTTATAGTCTCATATCGCAAAACAAATCACAATCATTCCTTATATCACCGCGGGAGCCTTGCATTTAGTTTTGCAAATCATTTTTTTGAAATAGCTTCCCATGTTTTAGCCCACCTTATCACACCGCGTGGCTTCAATTAGTTACCCTACTAGCAACAAGCACATAAAGACCACCTTATCTCACTGCATGTATTTCGACCCCAATCCTTATACCACCGCATGCATATCAATATCACAACATATCACAAATCACACCTCAAGTGCCCAATATCACAAATTTCCAAAGAAGTCAACAATAATAGTGTTTCCACAATAAATAGCCCATGGCTAAACCACATTATGCACATGAGTCTCAAAAATAGCATTCGAAAGTGAATAACTCCAGAAGAATGGTATTTCAACAATTTATAACTTGACTTCAATATGAATTACAGCCTTTATAACTCAATACCAAATTCAACAATAAGATATTCCAAGAAATAGCAACTTCATGTAAGGGACTCATTGGTTAAATAATGAATTAGGAATAAAGAGGACAATAACTGCAACTAAACATGTTAAGACAATTAAAAAGTAAGAGCTAAGACAAGTATAAACGATGACAAGTAAAGCATGCGAAGATAAACTAAAGATGATGAATATAATATATTATGGCAACTCAACTAAAGGCATGAAAGAAAACTACATAGCTAAAGCCGGTCAATTACAACAGTCAGCCCGTGTACACACTCGTAACCTTGCGTACATGACTTCCACATATCACAATTAACACAAAACAACACCAATCCCATAGGGTAATTCCCCCACACAAAGTTAGGAAGACACTTACCTCAAAACATGCTAACTGAACCCACTAGTAAGTCTTTCCCGTGATTATCCAACTCCAAACGGCTCGAATCTAGCCAAAAAACCTTCATACCATAAATTCAAACTATAGGAAGCTATTATGAACAATAGAGTTGCAATCTATAAAAAGATACACAAAGTCAACTCAAAAGGTCAATCCTGCACTCGCGTCTCGAAACCCGACCAAATTTAAAAAATCCAAACACAAATTTGATAATTGTCCAACCATACAAGAATTACTCAAAAGGGGAAACAAGGCTCAATTACACAAAACGACCGGTCGGGTCGTTACATTCTCCCCCTTTTAAAACAAACGTTCATCCTCAAAAACCCATAGAGACATACCTGAAGTGCCATAAAGCTGAGGATAACAACTCTGCATGTCATGCTCAGTTGCCCAAGTCACCTCCTCGATCGGTTGACCTCTCCATTGTAATTTCACTTAAGTAATGTTCTTTGACCTCAAATTTTTTCTGTCCAGGATAGCCACCGACTCCTCAACATAAGTCAAATCCTTGACAATTTGACTGAGCTGAAATCTAATAAATATGATGGATCACTATATTACTTCTGGGGCATGGAATCATAGAACACATGGTGAACTACTGATCAGCTGGGTGGAACTGCAAGTCTGTAAGCCACCTCATCTACTCTCTCAAGGATCTCAAAAGGGCTGATGCAGCGAGGGCTCAACTTGCCTTCTTTCCGAACCACATCACACCCTTCATGGGTGAAACTCTGAGTAAAGCCCTCTCACCCACCATGAATTCTACATTACAAGACCTCTTATCAGCATAACTCTTCTACTTAGACCCCACCGTGCGAAGCCAATCCTGAATCCTCTTCACCTTCTCCAAAGCATCTCAAACCAAATTAGTGCCTTACAACCTAGCCTCCCCAAGCTCAAACCATCCAATCAGAGAACGCCATTGCCTCCCATATAAGGCCTCATAAATAGCCATCTACGTGCTCGACTGATAGCTATTGTTGTAGGGGAACTCTGCAAGTGGTACAACTGATCACATGTACCACCAAAATCAATAACACATGCACGTAGCATGTCCTCCAAGATCTGAATAGTGTGCTTGGACTGCCCGTTCTTCTGGGGGTGTAATGTCATGATCAACTTGATCCGTATGCCTAACTCACACTACAAAGCTCTCCAGAAGTGCGATATGAAATGTGTACGTCGATTGGAGATAATAGACATCGTCTGTTGCATCTTGCATTTTCATACGTTAAGGTTTCGTCGTAAGTTAATCGACGTAAGCTCGGGGATGGGATTACCTTGAGATTATAAGCATTTATGATATTTATAACAAGCGATAAATAAGTGCCGTGAAAGATAAAGGGTGAACAAATCAAGGAAAATGAGTTTAGTCGAAGGTTGTCTATTTGGGATAAATACGGTCCGAGCTATAATACTTGGTATTTATGGACTAGTACCATGCAGGGTATCATATGACCATGATTGTATGATGCATAAAGTGTATTAAAAATGAGTAGTATTTTATGGGATATAATTTCAGATAATTCTTAATTATGTGAGCAATTTGTTTATTATTGATTAATGGGAGATTAATTAATTAATTAATTAAGGAATTAGTGATTAATAACTCAAGGCATGTATAAGTCCTAAAAGCGATTCTAACGTGGCAGCCCATCTTTCCCAATTTAGTGAATCTTAAGCCACACTTCAAGGTGGCAAAATATTGTGAACTAATGGCTTAGTCACCTTGCCAAAGTGGGGTGCACCCCTACAACAAAAATGCCTCCAAACATCACTTAAAGAGATGGATTAAGAGATTCTGTAACGGATGGGATTTCGATTATCAACAATTTCATATGAAGTTTAGTAACGTGACATTTTTTGATTCAACAAGAATTCAAGAATTCAAGCTCGCAGCAACGTGACATTTCTTTTGGCAATTCTAAAGAAGCCCAGTATAATCTTTCTCAAATATATCATACGGATTTTTCCCTACTCCGATCTTGTTGTCACGAATTTTGTAACAATTATCATGTGCTAGAAGGGTTGTCCAGAGAACCGGCTCAGGTATGTTAAAGGGAAGTTCATACTCCCGAATTTATATACATTATCCTAGTCTCATAAATTATAGTATTCTCCTTATCGGGACTTCATATTTAATTGAGTATTGTCTTCTTCCAGTCAATAGAGCAAAGATCCTATATATTACAGTAGTTTCATTACCATCGAGCTATAATTGATGGGCAGCACCCTATTGGGCAACCTATGATCAGATGGTAAGTTATATACCGAGCTTGTTGTGGCCGAGCGCCTATGAGCAAGCCCAGTTTGTCAAGATACAGAGCCAAGTATGGCCGAGCGCCTATGAGCGAGCCTACTATGAAAGAGTAGTTATATATATACCGATCCTTATAGGGCAGGACAACAATTTTACTTGTTATATTGAGAGAGTTGAGTCAGTATCAGTAGGTAAGCATATCTTCATATTATCATTGACTCATAGTTACTTTCAGTTATCATATAATCAATTCAGTTCCAGCTTTCAGTTATTCTATTGTCTTAGATACTTGGTACATTATTTTGTACTGACGTCCCTTTCTCTAGGGACGCTGCATTTCATGTGTGCAGGTTCAGATAGACAGGTGGGTAGACCTCCTCAGTAGGTATTTACCGAGTTCAAATTTAGCGGTAAGTTCCACATCCTTTGGAGTTGCCGGGTCTAGGCATTTTGTGTACATCTTGTGTATATATGTATACAGGTTATGAGTAGGTCAGAGCCCAGTTTCGATCACGGTACCTCCATCAGTAGAGGCTTGTAGACATAACCTTTCAATTAGTACAATATGTTGGGCTTGTAGGCACTGTATGTATATTTTGTTGGTTTGTCAGCTGTAGTAGTCATGACGGCCTTGCCGGCCCAGCTTTATATGGATGTTTAGTCAGCGTTGGTTTCCATTCAGTTTTATATTTTGCTTCGGAAATTGTCTTGCAATATGCCCCATGGCCAAAGAATGACATTATATGTTCAGAGTCCCTTAGTCGCAAGTTGGTACGCAATGATAGGTGAGTCACCGAGTGCCGGTCTCGCCCCCTCCCAGGTTCGGGGTGTGACAAAAGTGGTATTAGAGCAGTTCTGTCCTAGGGACTCTACAAGCCGTGTCCAGTAGGGTCTTATTTATAAATGTGTTGTGCACCATATTACATAGAACTGAGTTAAGGGAAATTTGAGTTAAACTTACGTGTTGGGATTTGCATGCACAGATGACGGTGACTAGGAAGACTATGACTAGTCAGAGGAGAGATACAACAGTAGGTGAGGGGAACAGCAGTGTACACCCAGTAGATGGGGCCTAATCGGAGGCCAATGGAGAGACCCCTACCCAGCCATGACCGTCTCCTCCACAACCTGAGGAGATTCCTAGGGATACCGCACATCGCATTCCCCCCCTGCTTCCATCAGATCAGGACTTGAAGAGTGCAGTGTATTTGTTGACACAATTGGTAGCTACCGAGCAACATGCTAGGGCACCCGCTAGTGTAGGATATTCTGAGTGTTCTAGGAATTCAAGGGTCCGAGAGTTTATTGCTTTCAGTCCCCCAGAGTTCACGGGGACGGATCAGAGGGAGGACCCGCAGGATTTCATAGATCAGCTTCACAGGATCTTTCGGGTTATGCATGCCACGGAGAAAGACACAGTTGAGCTAGCAGCGTTTCGACTCCGACATATAGCCATCCTTTGATACGGGGGATAGGAAAGGTCCAGGGGACGTGATGCACCTCTTGCTATTTGGGAATTCAGATGCCTTTCTTGACCAGTACTTACCGTGGGAGATCCGACAGGCTCGAGTCGATCAGTTTCTAGCCCTCAAGCAGGGCAATATGAGTGTTCGAGAGTATAGT
>AWOL01S0015450.1:33074-71809 GCA_000715115.1 Nicotiana otophora | reverse complement strand
CATTTTGACTCATTGGCCAGATATGCACCATCCATAGTTGCTACTATGCAGGACAGGATCCACATGTTTATAGCAGGGTTAGCACCAGAGTTGACCGAGGCATGTGCCACCGCTGCATAGTAGGATAGCATGGATATCTCCCGGATTCAGGCATTCGCCTAGAATATAAAAAGGGGTAGGCGTCGGTAGCAGGGTACGGAGAGGACTGAGTCAGGACAGCGTCAGAGGATGAGATTTGCCAGGTATCAGGAGTAGTCTCAAGGTAGTTATAGGCTGCAGTACTTCGAACGGCCACCTAGGCCTCTACCACCTCAGTTACAGGGTTACAAGTATGACTGTTATACTCACTCAGGACCAAGTGAAAGCTCTCGGGCATCGAGTTCGCAGCGATAGCGAGGTTTAGGGCAGACATGGCCATTTCTGCCGTGGTGTGACATATGTGGTAGAGAACACTTGGGCCAATGCCGAGCCGATTCTGATGCTTGTTATACACGTGGACGTTCGGGGCATATGATGTGAGATTTCCCAAATAGAGATTCTAGGGGTATGGTACAACCAGCAAATTCAGCAACAGGATCATCTATGTCCGTGCATCCTTCAGGGCGTGTGTGTCAGTCTTCGGCTGGTAGAGGTCANTGGTACAACCACCAAATTCAGCAACAGGATCATCTATGTCCGCGCATCCTTCAGGGCGTGTGTCTCAGTCTTCGGCCGGTAGAGGTCGAGGCAGAGGTAGAGGTTCCAATTCAGGTAGTAATCAGAATCGTAGTTATGCTTTAGCGGGTCGGCAAGACCAGGAGTCTTCACCAGATGTTGTGACATGTATGTTAATCATTTGCTCTCACGATGATTATGACCTGATAGACCCAGGATCTACTTTATCGTGTATTACCCCATTTGTCATAGGGATGTTTGGTATAGTGCCTGAAATACTAAGTGATCCTTTAGCGGTATCTACACCAGTCAAATAATCGATTATTGTTAGACGGGTTTACCGAGGATGTACGGTGACAATTTGTAGTCGATAGACCTCAGCCGACCCAGTTGAGCTAGAGATGTTGGATTTTGATGCTATCATGGGCATGGACTGGTTGGCAGCTTGCTATGCCACAGTTGATTGTCGAGCAAAGACAGCCAGATTTTATTTTATGGGTGAGCCAGTCCTTGAATAGGTAGGTAATACAGCGACACCTAGAGGTAGGTTTATTCCCTATCTGAAGGCGAGGAAAATGATTGCAAAAGGGTGCATTTATCATATTGTGCGAGTTAGAGATGCAGATGTTGAGATACCTACACTTCAATATATTCCAATAGTCAGAGAGTACGCAGATGTATTTCTAGATGAACTTCTAGGTATTCCTCCTGAGCGAGAGATTGATTTTGGCATCGATTTGCTTTCGGGAACTTCTAGGTCTTGTGAACATAGTATCGGTTCACCCCAAGGCGGTGTACTGGGCCTGATGACACTTTTCTCAAGCAAATATTTTAACAGCTCCTTCAACTCCTTCAATTCGGCAGGTGCCATTCTATTTGGAGGGATGGATATTGGTTGAGTTCCCGAAAGCAAATCGATGCCAAAATCAATCTCTCGCTCAGGAGGAATACCTACAAGTTCATCTGGAAATACATATGCGTACTCTCTGACTATTGGAATAGATTGAAGTATAGATATCTCAGCATCTACATCTTTAACTCGCACAATATGATAAATGCACCTTTTTGCGATCATTTTCCTCGCCTTCAGATAGGAAATAAACCTACCTCTAAGTGTCGTTGTATTACCTACCCATCCAAGGACTGGCTCACCAAGAAAATAAAATTTGGATGTCTTTGCTCGATAATCAACTATGCCATAGCAAGCTGCCAACTAGTCCATGCCCATGATAGGATCAAAATCCAACATTTCTAGCTCAACTAGGTCGGCTGAGATCTGACGACCACAAACTGTAATCGTACAACCTCGGTACACTCGTCTAGCAATAATCCATTCTCCTACCAGTGTAGTTACTGGAAAAGGATAACTAAGTATTTCAGGCACTATACCAAAGATCCCCGCGACAAATGGGGTAATACATGATAAAGTAGATCCTGGGTCTATCAAGTCATAAGCATCTTGAGAGCAAATGGTTAACATACCTATCACAACGTCTAGTGAAGACTCCTAGTCCTGCCGACCCGCTAAAGCATAACTACAATTTTGATTACTACCTGAACTAGAACCTCTACCTCTCCCTTGACCTCTACCAGCCGAAGACTGAGATTCGTGCCTTGAAGTATGCACGAACATAGATGATCTTGTTGCTGAATTTGCTGGTTGTGCCATATCCCCGGAATCTCTATTTCGAAAATCTCGCATCATATGCCCCAGACGTCCCAATGTATGACAAGCATCGAAACTAGCTCGATATTGTGCCAAGTGTCCTCTACCACAGATATCACACCACGGAGGAAATGGCCATGTCTGCCCTGAACCTTGCTGTCACTACAAACCTGATGCCCGGGAGCTTTCACCTGGTCCTGACTGAGTCTAGCGGTCATACTTGAAACCCTGTAACTGAGGTGGCGGAGGCCTAGGTGGCCGTTCAAAGTACTGGGGCCTATAACTACCCTAAGACTGCTCCTGAGACCTGGCAAATCTCATCCTCTTACGCTGTCCTGACTCAGTCCTCTCCGTACCTTGCTGCCGACGCCTACCCTTTTCTATATTTGGGGTGAATGCCTGAATCTGGGAGATATCCATACTATCCTACAATGTAGAAGTGGAACACACCTCGGTCAACTCTGGACTAACCCTGCTATAAACCTGTAGATCCTGTACCGCATAGTAGAAACTATGGATGGTGCATATCTGGCCAATGAGTCAAAACGGAGACTATACTCTCAAACACTCATATTGCCTTGCTTGAGGGCTAGAAACTAATCGACTAGAGCCTGTCGGATCTCCCGCGGTAAGTACTGGTCAAGGAAGGCAACTGAAAGATTTTCCCAAATAGCTGGAAGTGCATCACGTCCCCTGGACCTTTCTCATCCCTCGTACCAAAGGATGGCTATATCTCGAAGTTGAAAAGTTGCTCGCTCAACTGCCTCTTTCTACGTGGCATGCATAACCTGAAAGATCATGTGAAGCTGATCTATGAAATCCTGTGTGTCCTCTCTCTGATCCGTCCCCGTGAATTCTGGGGGACTCAAAGCAATAAACTCTCGGACCTTTGAACTCCCAGACCCCTCAGAATATCCTGCACTAGCGGGTGCCCTAGCATGTTGCTGGGTAGCTACCAACCGTGTCAACAAATGCACCGCACTCCTCAAGTCCTGATCTGATGGGGGGGACAGGATGTGCGTTCTCCCTAGGAATCTCCTCAGGTGGTGGAGGAGCCGGTAATGGTTCGGTGGGGGTCTCTCCCTGGGCCTCCGATTGGGCCCCATCTACTAGGGGTACCCTGTTAGTACCCTCACCTACTACTGTATCTCTCCTCTGACTAGTCGTAGTCTTCCTAGTCATCATCATCTGTGCATGCAAATGCCAACACGTAAGTTTAACTCAAATTTCCTACAACTCAGTTCTATAGCACAATTTAGAATTGAAAGAAGGGTAACCAACTCCTAAATGCCCTGTAGTCCCCTACTTATATAATATGGTGCACATCACATCTATAAACAAGACCCTACTATACATGGCTTGTAGACTCCCTAGGATAGAACTGCTCTGATACCACTTTTATCACGCCCCAAACCTGGGAGGGGGAAAGACCGGCACCCAGTGCCTCACATATCCTTGCGTACCAACTTGCGACTAAGGGACTCTGAACGTATAATGTCGTAATATAGCCATGGGCCACATTTCAAGACAATTTGCGAAGCAAAATATAAAACTAAATGGAAACCAATGCTGACTAAACATCAATATAAAGCTAGGCCGGCAAGGCCGTCATGACTACTACAGCTGACAAAAAAACAAAATATACATACAAGGCCTACAAGCCCAACATACTGCACTAACTGACATGTTATGTCTACAAGCATCTATTGATGGATTTACCATGATTGGAACAGGGCTCCGACCTACTCATAACCTATATACAGAAGATGTACACAAAATGCCTAGACCCGACAATTCCGAAGGACGTAGAGCTTACCGATAAAGCTAAACTCGGGCAACACCTACTGAGGAGGTCTACCCGCCTGTCTGTCTGAACCTTCACGCATGAAATGCAGCGACCCCTAAGAAAGGGACATCAGTACAAAGTAATATACCGAGTATGTAAGGCAACAGAATAACTGAAAGCTGAAACTGAACTGATAATATAATATCTGAAAGTAACTGGGAGTCAAAGATAATATAAAGATATGCTTACCTACTGATACTAACTCAACTCTCTCAATGTAGTAAGTAAAATAGTTGTCCGGCCCTATAAGGCTCGGCATATATATAACTACTCTATCGTAGTAGGCTCGCTCATAGGCACTCGGCCATACTAGGATCTGTATCTCGGCCAACTGGGCTCGCTCATAGGAGCTCGGCCACAACAGTCTCGGTATATAACTTATCATCTGATCAGAGGTTGCCCAATAAGGGGCTGCCCATCGATTATAGCTCGATGGTAATCAAAATACTGTAATACTGTATATATAGTCTCTCTTCTCTGTTGACTGGAAGAAGCCAATACTTAATTAAATATGAAGTCCCAATAAGGAGAATACTGTAATTTATGAGAATAGGAAAATGTATATAAATTCGGGAGTATGAACTTCTCTTTATGCCACATCATCAAATACATGTAATTACGAGATCATGCCAAAATGAAGGAAGGGCTTAGCCTTAACATACCTGAGCCAGTTCTCTCGACAGCTCTTCTAGCACACGACAATTGTGTCAACATTTGTGATGGCAAGATCGGAGTAGGTAAAAACCCGTATGATATTTTTGAGAAAGATTATACCAGGCTTCTTTAGAATTTCCAAAAAACAATGTCACGTTGCTACGAGCTTGAATTCTTGATTGAATTCTTGAATTCTTGATTGAATTCTTGAATTCTTGATTGAATCCTTGTTGAATCAGAAAATGTCACGTTACTAAGCTTCATATGAAATTGTTGATAATCCATATCCCATCCGTTACTGAATATCTTAATCCATCTCCTTAAGTGATAGTTTGAGGCATTTTTTTTATAGGGGTGGACCTCACTTTGGCAAGGTGACTGAGCCATTAGTTCACAGTATTTTGCCACCTTGAAGTGTATCTTAAGAGTCACTAAATAGGGAAAGATGGGCTGCCACGTTGGGACCTCTTTTAGGACTTATCCAAGTCTTAATTTATTAATCACTAATTCTTTAATTAATTAATTAATCTCCCATAAATCAATAATCAACCAATTACCCACATAATAAAGAATTATCTCAAATTACTTAAAATACTACTCATTTTTAATACACTTTATACATCATACTATCATGGTTATATGGTACATTGTAAGGCACTAGTCCATAAATACCGGGTATTATAGCTCGGATCGTATTTATCCCAAACCAACAACCTTCAACGAAACTCATTTTATTTGATTCGTTCACCCTTTATCTTTCACGGCACTTACTTATCGCTTGTTATAAATAACATAAATGCTTATAATCTCAAGATAATCCCATCCACGAGGTTAAGTCAATTAACTTAGGATGAAACTTTAACGTATGAAAACGCGAGATGTCACAAACGACGTCTATTATCTCCACTCGACGCATACATTTCACATCTCATTTTTGGATAGCTGTGTAGTGTGAGTTAGGCATACGGATCAAGTTGAGTACGACATTACATCCCCAAAAGAACGGGTTGTCCAAGCGCACTATTCAGATCATGGAGGACATGCTACGTGCATGTGTTATTGATTTTGGGGGTGCATGTGATCAGTTGTACCGCTCGCAGAGTTCGCCTACAACAATATCTATCAGTCGAGCACCTAGATGGCTCCTTATGAGGCCTTATATAGGATTCAATGGTGTTCTCCGATTCGATGGTTTGAGCTTGGGGAGGCTAGGTTGTTAGGAATTAATTTGGTTTGAGATTCTTTGGAGAGGATGAAGATGATTCAGGATTGGCTTCTCACGGCGCGGTTCAAGCAGAAGAGTTATGCTGATTAGAGGGCTCGTAATGTAGCATTCATGGTAGATGAGAGGGCTTTACTCAGAGTTTTACCCATGAAAAGTGCTATGAGGTTCGGAAAGAAGGGCAAGTTGAGCCCTCGCTGTATCAGCCTTTTTGAGATCCTTGAGAGAGTAGAGAGTAGATGAGGTGGCTTACAGACTTGCAGTTCCACCCAGCTTATCAGTAGTTCACCCTGTGTTCAATGTTTCCATGCCCCAGAAGTAATATGGTTATCCATCATATTTATTAGATTTCAGCTTAGTCTAATTGGACAAGGATTTAACTTATGTTGAGCAGTCGGTGGCTATCCGGGATAGAAAGAAGTTGAGCTCAAAGAACATTGCTTAAGTGAAAGTACAATGTTGAGGTCAACCGATCGATGAGGTGACTTGGGCAACCGAGCATGACATGCAGAGTCATTATCCTCAACTTTATTTCACTTCATGTATGTCTCTATGCATGTTTGAGGAAGAATGTTTGCTTTAAGAGGGGGAAAATGTAACGACCCTACCGGTCGTTTTGTGTAATTAAGCCTTGTTTCCCCTTTTTAGTAATTCTTGTATGGATGGACATATTATCGAATCTGTGTTTCGCTTTTTTACGTTTGGTCGGGTTCCGAGACGCGAGTTCGAGGTTGACCTTTTGAGTTAACTTTGCGTATCTTTTTATAGATTGCAACTTTATTGCCCGGAATAGCTTCTTATAGTTTGAATTTAAGGTATGAAGTTGTTTTGGCTAGATTTCAGCCTTTCGGAGTTGGATAATCGTGGGAAAGGCTTACTAGTGGGTTGAGTTAGCATGTTTTGAGGTAAGTGACTTGCCTAACTTTTTATGGTGGAATTACCCCATGGGATTGGTGTGGTTTTGTGTTAATTGTGATATGTAGAAGTTGTGTACGCAAGGTGACAAGTGTGTACACGGGCTAAATGTTGTAATTCACCAGTTTTACCTATGTAGATTCCGTTCATGCCTTTAGTTGAGTTGCCATAATATGTTATATTCATCATCTTTTGTTTATCTTCACATGCTTTGCTTGTCATCGTTTATATTTGTCTTAACTCTTACTTGCTAATTGTCTTTACATGTTTAGTTGAAGTTATTGTCCTCTCTATTCCTTATTCATTATTTACCTAATTAGTCCCTTACTTGAAGTTGGTATTTCTTGGAATATCTTATTGTTGAATTTTGTATTGAGTTATAAAGGCCATAATTCACATTGAAGTAAAGTTATAAATTGTTGAAATACCATTCTTGTGGAGTTATTCACTTTCGGTTGCTATTGTTGAGACTAATGTGCATAATGTGGTTTATCCATGAGCTATTTATTGTGGAAACACTATTATCGTTGACTTCTTTGGAAATTTGTGATATTGGGCACTTGAGGTGAGATTTGTGATATGTTGTGATATTGATACACATGCGGTGGTTTAAGGATTGGGGTCGAAACGCATGCGGTGAGATAAGGTGGTCTTGATACGCTTGTTGCTAGAAGGGGAACTACTTGAAGCCACATGGTGTGACAAGGTGGGCTAAAACACGGGAAGCTATTTTGAAAAAGCTGAATTTCAAAACAAAATGCAAGGCTCCCGCGGTGATATAAGGAATCATTGTGATTTGTTTTGTGATATGAGACTGTGATGCAGTACCGCGGTAGTGATGCTTGCTAATACCATTCAATTATATCACTTGTGTTTTGGTTGCTTTGTTTCCTTGGCATATTATTCCTTGTTTACTTTCGTGATGCCTTAATTGCCTTAGTTCGGTGTATCTATTCTTGGTATATTTTCTTCATTGTTTCATTTCTGTTGTTTATCATTATCACACTCTCATATACCTGTTCAAGTTTCTTACTTATTCCAGTAGGGTGTTGACCTGACCTCATCACTACTCTACCGCGGTTAGGCGTGGCACTTACTGGGTACCGTTGTGGTGTACTCATGCTATGCTTTTGCACATCCTTTTGTGCATATCCAAGTAACCTTACCAGCCTAGGCACCAGTGAGTAGAGTTCGGATATGGAGACTTCAAGGTATTCCTGCAGACGTCTGTGGGCCTCGGAGTCACCCTCTATCTAGTTCGATTTCATTTTCCCTTTTGTAGATAATATTGTATAGGGGTGTTTAGTATACTCTTGTAGAGCTTGGGTCTTGGTATCACCGGATTGGGAGTTTTGTTCTGTTTAGTTGCAGAGTTCTTTTATGTTAGTTGTTGAGTTAGGCTTACCTACTCTTAGAGACTAGGTGCCATGACGACATCCTATAGAGGGATATTCGGTCAGTGACAAGTTAGTATCAGAGACCTAGGTACATAGGTTTTACGTGTCACAAGCACGTTTAGTAGAATATCACGGATCGGTACAGAAACGTTTGTACTTATCTTCGAGAGGATATGGAACTGTAGGGAAACTTCACTTATTTGATCCCTTATCATGCGAATTTGTTGACTTTAGATTTCTAAATCTATGTCTTTCTATTCTCTCATAGATGGTGAGGACATGCACCGCTGGATCCGACGATCAGATACCAGCGCCCTCTGATAGAGCCACGAGAGGCCGGGGCCGGGGCCGGGCCGGGGCCGGGGTCAGGGTCCGAGAGAAGAGATGGAGGGGCATGTAGTGTAGCCAGAGCAGCTGCATGAGCTACGACAGAGGAGCCAACTGTAGCTCTATTTGGGAGGTAGGCACCTGTGGCACTTGTTGCTACCCCTGCACTTCAGCAGCCGCTCGCCCAGTTCTTGAGCATATTTTTAAATGTAGCTCAGGCGGGGTTGATTCCACTTGCAACGACAACATCTCATGCTGGGGTAGGAGTGAAAACTCCAGCGGTCCGTACCCTAGAGCAGTGATTCCATATTGAGCAGGTCCCATAGGTTATACCAGTGCAGCTGGTTGTGCCAGTTCAGGCCGAGGTTAGGGCATCAACTTCTAAGGAGGAGTAGCTCAGGCTCGAGTGGCACAAAAAATACTATCCTCCTTCATTCAGTGGCCTAGCTACAGAGAACGCACAAGGATTTCTAGAAAAGTGCCACTGTATTCTCCGTAACATGGGTATAGTGAAGACGAGGGGGGTTCTTTCAGTTCTTTCCGGCTCTCGGGACTAGCATACTAGTCGTGGCGGGCTTGGGAGGAGGGTAGCCCAACCGAGGTAGCTTCACTCACATGGGCTAAATTTTTAGAGATGTTATTGAGATTTTGTTCCCCGGAGCTTTAGGGTTACATGGCGCGAGCAGTTTGAGAAGTTGCGCCAGGGTTCTATGATCATATCAGAGTATGCTCTGAAGTTTAGTGAGTTGTCCAGATATGCACCTGCCTTGGTTTACACAATAAGAGATCGAGTCCGTCGATTTATCAAGGGGTTCAACTATAGTATTAGATTCAGCATGGCTCGATAGTTGGAGACTGATAATCCATACCAGCAGGTGGTAGAAATCACATGGAGATTGGAGTGTTTGCAAGGCTAGGAGACAGGACAGGGAGGCCAAGAGTCCTCGAGATTCTGGTGGATATAGTAGTGTCCACCAGAAAGTTATACAGGGTTTGCAAGGCCTAGAGACAAGACAGGGAGGCCAAGAGTCCTCGAGATTCTGGTGGATATAGTGGTGTCCACCAAAAAGTTATATGTTGTAATACTGATACGCATGTGGTGGTTTAAGGATTGGGGACGAAACGCATGTGGTAAGATAAGGTGGTCTTGATATGCTTGTTGGTAGTAGGTGAACTACTTGAAGCCACGCGGTGTGATAAGGTGGGCTAAAACACGCGAAGCTATTTCGAAAAACATGATTTTCAAAACTAAATGCAAGGCTCCCGCGGTGATATAACGAATGATTATGATTTGTTTTGTGATATGAGACTTTGAGGAAGCACCTCGGTAGTGATGCTTGCTAATACCATTCAATTATATCACTTGTGATTTGGTTGCTTTGTTTCCTTGGCATATTATTCATTGGTTACTTTCGTGATGCCTTAATTGCCTTAGTTCAGTGTATCTATTCTTGGTATATTTTCTTCATTGTTTCATTTCTGTTGTTTATCATTATCACACTATCATATACCTGTTCAATTTTCTTATTTATTCTAGTAGGGTGTTGACCTTACCTCATCACTACTCTACCGAGGTTACGCTTGTCACTTATTTGGTACCGTTGTAGTGTATTGCACATCTTTTTATGCAGATCTAGGTAACCTTACCAGCCTAGGCACCGGTGAGTAGAGTTCAGATATGGAGACTTCAAGGTATACCTGCTGGCATCCGCGGGCCTCAGAGTCACACTCTATCTAGTTCTATTTCATTTTCTTTTCTTATAGATAATGTTGTATCGGGATGTTTAGTATACTCTTGTAGAGCTTGGGACTTGGTGTCACCGGATTTTTGGAGTTTTGTTCTGTTAAGTTGCAAAGTTCTTTTATCTTAGTTGTTGAGTTATTTGAAAGTTTTTACCATTTTCGCAGTTAAATTCTGCCTGAATGTTAGGCTTACCTACTCTTACAGACTAGGTTCCATCACGACATCCTATAGAGGGAAATTCGGTCAGTAACAAGTTGGTATCGGAGCCCTAGGTACATAGATTTTACGTGTCAAAAGCAGGATTAGTAGCATCTCACAGATCGGTACAAAAACTTTTGTACTTATCTTCGAGGGGCTATGGAACTATTAGGAAACTTCACTTATTTGATCCCTTATCATGCGAATATGTTGACTTTAGATTTCTAAATCTATGTCTCTCTATTCTCTCACAGATGGTGAGGACATGCACCGCTGGATCCGACGATCAGATACCGGTGCCACCTCATAGAGCCACGAGAGGCCGGGGCTGGGGCCGGTGTCAGGGTCCAAGAGAGGACAAGGAGGGGCATGTAGTGTAGCCAGAGCAGCTGCACGAGCAACGACATAGGAGCCACCGGTAGCTCTAGTTGGGAGGTAGGCACTTGCGGCGCTCGTTGCTACCCTTGCACTTCAGGAGACGCTCGCCCAGTTCTTGTGCATATTTTGTAATCTAGCCCAGGCGGGGTTGATTCCACTTGAAACGGCAACATCTCAGGCTGGGGTAGGAGCGCAAACTCCAGTGGCCCGTACCCTAGAGCAGTGATTCCATGTTGAGCAGGTCCCATAGGTTATACAAGTGAAGCTGGTTGTACCAGTTTAGGCCGAGGTTTGGGCATCAACTTCTAAGGAGGAGTAGCTTAGTCACGAGTGGTACAAAGAATACCAACCTCTTTATTTCAATGGCCTAGCTACAGAGGACGTACAAGGCTTTCTGGAAAAGTGCCACTGTATTCTTCATAACATTGGTATAGTGAAGCCGAGCGAGGGTTCTTTCATTTCTTTCTAGCTATCGGGACTAGCATACTAGTCGTGGCGAGCTTGGGATGAATGTAGCCCAACCGAGGCAGTTTTACTCACATGGGCTCAATTTTTAGAGATGTTATTGAGATTTTGTTCCCCGGAGCCTGTGGGATACATGGCGCGAGCAGTTTGAGCAGTTGCGTCAGGGTTCTATGATCATATAAGAGTATGCTCTGAAGTTTAGTGAGTTGTCCAGATATGCACCTGCCTTGATTTAAAAAATTAGAGATCGAATCCGTCGATTTATCAAGGGGCTCAACTATGGTATTAGATTCAGCATGGCTCGATAGTTGGAGACTGATACTTCATACCAGCAGGTGGTAGAAATCACATGGAGATTGGAGGGTTTGCAAGGCCAGGAGACAGGACAGGGAGGCCAAGAGTCCTCGAGATTCTGGTGGATATAGTGGTGTCCACCAGAAAGTTATATGTTGTGATATTGATACACATGTAGTGGTTTAAGGATTGGGGTCGAAACGCATGTGGTAAGATAAGGTGGTCTTGATACGCTTGTTGGTAGTAGGGGAACTACTTGAAGACACGCGGTGTGATAAGGTGGGCTAAAACACACGAAGCTATTTCGAAAACAATAATTTTCAAAACTAAATGTAAAGCTCCCGCGGTGATATAAGGAATGATTGTGATTTGTTTTGTGATATGAGACTGTGAGGCAGTACCTTGGTAGTGATGCTTGCTAATACCATTAAATTATATCACTTGTGTTTTGGTTGCTTTGTTTCCTTGGCATATTATTCATTGTTTACTTTCGTGATGCCTTAATTGCCTTAGTTCAGTGTATCTATTCTTGGTATATTTTCTTCATTGTTTCATTTCTATTGTTTATCATTATCACACTATCATATACCTGCTCAATTTTCTTATTTATTCTAGTAGGGTGTTGACTGGACCTAATCACTACTCTACCGAGGTGAGGCTTGGCACTTATTGACTGGACCTAATCACTACTCTTGTAGAGCTTGGGACTTGGTATCACCGGATTTTGGGAGTTTTGTTCTGTTGAGTTGCAGAGTTCTTTATTGTTAGTTGTTGAGTTAGTGGAAAGTTTGTATCATTTTCTCAGTTAAATTTTGCCTGAATGTTAGGCATACCTACTCTTAGAGACTAGGTTACATCACGATATCCTACCGAGGGAACTTCGGTCAGTGACAAGTTGGTATCAGAGCCCTAGGTACATAGGTTTTACGTGTCAAAAGCAGGATTAGTAGAATCTCACGGATCGGTACAGAAAGTTTTGTACTTATCTTCGAGAGGCTATGGATCTATTAGGAAACTTCACTTACTTGATCCCTTATCATGCCAATTTATTGACTTTAGATTTCTAAATATATGTCGTTCTATTCTCTCATAGATAGTGAGGACATGCACCGCTGGATCCGACGATCAGATAACTGCGCCACCTGATAGAGCCGCGAGAAGCTAGGGCTGGGGTTGGGTCAGGGTCCGGGAGAGGACAATGAGGGGTATGTAGTAAAGCTAGAGCAGCTGCACGAGCTAGGACAGAGGAGCCACCGGTAGCTCTAGTTGGGAAGTAGGCACTTGGGGCGCTTATTGCTACCCCTGCACTTCAGGAGACGCTCGCCAAGTTCTTGAGCATATTTGGTAATCTAGCTCAGGCGGGGTTGATTTCACTTCCCACGGCAACATCTCAGGCTGGGGTAGGAGCGCAAAATCTAGAGGCCCATACCCCAGAGCAGTGATTTCATGTTAAGCAGGTCTCATAGGTTACATCAGTGCAGCTGGTTGTCCCAGTTCAGGCCGAGGTTAGGGCATCAACTTCTAAGTAAGAGTAGCCTAGGCTCGAGTGGTACAAAGAAAACCAACCTTCTTCTTTCAGTGGCCTAGCTACAGAGGACGCACATGTCTTTCTGGAAAAGTGCCAATGTATTCTCCATAACATGGGTATAGTGAAGACGAGCGGGGATGCTTTCACTTCTTTCCAGCTATCGGGACTAGCATACTAGTCGTGGCGGGATTGGGAGACGGGTAGCCCAACCGAGGCAGCTTCACTCACATGGGCTCCATTTTTAGAGATGTTATTGCGATTTTGTTCCCCGGGGCCTTTGGGATACATGGCCCGAGCAGTCTGAGCAGTTGCGCGATGGTTGTATGATCGTATCAGAGTATGCTATGAAGTTTAGTGAGTTGTCCAGATATGCACCTGCCTTGATTAATACAATTAGATAACAAGTTCGTCGATTTATCAAGGGGCTCAACTATGGTATTAGATTCAGCATGGCTCGATAGTTGGAGACTAATACTCCAAACCAGCAGGTGGTAGAAATCACATGGAGATTGGAGGGTTTGCAAGGCCAGGAGACAGGACAGGGAGGCCAAGAGTCCTCGAGATTCTGGTGGATATAGTGGTGTCAACCAGAAAGTACTATGTTGTGATATTAATATGCATGTGGTGGTTTACGGATTGGGGTCGAAACACATGCGGTAAGATAAGGTGGTCTTGATACGCTTGTTGGTAGTAGGGGAACTACTTGAAGCCACGCGGTGTGATAAGGTGGGCTAAAACATGCGAAGCTATTTCAAAACAAATGATTTTTAAAACTAAATGCAAGGCTCCCGCGGTGATATAAGGAATGATTATGATTTGTTTTGTGATATGAGACTATGACGCAGTACATCGGTAGTGATGCTTGCTAATACCATTCAGTTATATCACTTGTGATTTGGTTGCTTTGTTTCCCTGGCATATTATTCATTGTTTACTTTTGTGATACCTTAATTGCCTTAGTTCAGTGTATATATTCTTGGTATATTTTCTTCATTATTTCATTTATGTTGTTTATCATTATCACACTATCATATACCTGTTCAATGTTATTATTTATTCCAGTAGGGTATTGACCACACCTCACCACTACTCTACCGAGGCTAGGCTTGGCACTTACTGGGTACCGTTGTAGTGTATTGCACATTGTTTTATGCAGATCCAGGTAACCTTACCAGCCTAGGCACCGGTGAGTAGACTTTAGCTATGGAGACTTCAAGGTATACCTGCTGGCGTCCGCGAGCCTCAGAGTCACCCTCTATCTAGTTCTATTTCATTTTCTTTTTTTATATATAATATTGTATAGGGATGTTTAGTATACTCTTGTAGAGCTTGGGACTTGGTATCACCAGATTTTGGGAATTTTGTTCTGTTGAGTTGCAGAGTTCTTTATTGTTAGTTGTTGCGTTATTTGAATGTTTTTATCCTTTTCTCAGTTAAATTCTACCTGAATGTTAGGATTACCTACTCTTAGAGACTAGGTTACATCACGACATCCTACCGAGGGAAATTCGGTCAGTGACAAGTTGGTATCAGAGCCCTAGGTACATAGGTTTTACGTGTCAAATGCAGGAATAGTAGAATCTCATGGATCGGTAAAGAAACTTTTGTACTTATCTTCGAGAGGCTATGGAACTATTAGGAAACTTCACTTATTTAATCCCTTATCATGCCAATTTGTTGACTTTAGATTTCTAAATCTATGGCTTTCTATTCTCTCATAGATGCTGAGGACATGCACTGTTGGATCAGACGATTAGATAACTGCGCCACCTGATAGAGCCGCGAGAGGCTGGGGCTGGGGTCAGGGTCCGGGAGAGGACAAGGAGGGGCATGTAGTGTAGCTAGAGCAGCTGCACGAGCTACAACAGAGGATCCACCGGTAGCTCCAGTTGGGAGGTAGGCACTTGCGGCACTTATTTCTACCCCCGCACTTCAGGAGACACTCGCCCAGTTCTTGAGCATATTTGGTAATCTAGCTCAGGAGGGGTTGATTCCACTTGCAATGGCAACATCTCAGACTGGGGTAGGAGCGCAAAATCTAGCAGCCGTACCCCAGAGCAGTGATTCCATGTTTAGCAAGTCCAATAGGATATACTAGTGCAGTTGGTTGTCCCAGTTCAGGCCGAGGTTAGGGTACAAAGAATACCAACCTCCTTCTTTCAGTGGCCTAGCTACAGAGGACGCACAAGGATTTCTTGCAAAGTGCCACTGTATTCTCCATAACATGGGTATAGTGAAGACGAGTGGGGGTTATTTCACTTCTTTCCAGCTATCGGGACTAGCATACTAGTCGTGGCGGGCTTGGGATGAGGGTATCCCAACCGAGGCAGCTTTACTCACATGGGCTCAAGTTTTAGAGATGTTATTGAGATTTTGTTCCCCAGAGCCTTTGGGATACATGGCGCGAGCAGTTTGAGCAGTTGCGCCATGGTTCTATGATCGTATCAGAGTATGCTCTGAAGTTTAGTGAGTTGTCCAGATATGCACCAGCCTTGATTAATACAATTAGAGATCAAGTCCGTTGATTTATCAAGGGGCTCAACTATGGTATTAGATTCAGCATGGCTCTATAGTTGGAGACTAATACTCCAAACCAGCAGGTGGTAGAAATCACATGGAGATTGGAGGGTTTGCAAGGCCAGGAGACAGGACAGGGAGGCCAAGAGTCCTCGAGATTCTGGTGGATATAGTGGTGTCTACCAGAAAGTAATATGTCGTGATATTGATACGCATGTGGTGGTTTAAGGATTGGGGTCGAAACGCATG
Source organism: Nicotiana otophora (assembly GCA_000715115.1). Taxonomy (NCBI): domain Eukaryota; kingdom Viridiplantae; phylum Streptophyta; class Magnoliopsida; order Solanales; family Solanaceae; genus Nicotiana; species Nicotiana otophora. Next base: position 55,755 of record AWOL01S0015450.1, on the reverse strand, counting down.
CGGTAAGATAAGGTGGTCTTGATACGCTTGTTGGTAGTAGGGGAACTACTTGAAGCCACGCGGTGTGATAAGGTGGGCTAAAACACGCGAAGCTATTTTGAAAACAATGATTTTTAAAACTATATGCAAGGCTCCCACGGTGATATAAGGAATGATTGTGATTTGTTTTGTGATATGAGGCTGTGACGCAGTACCTCGGTACTGATGCTTGCTAATATCATTCAATTATATCACTTGTGGTTTAGTCGCTTTGTTTCCCTGGCATATTATTCATTGTTTACTTTTGTGATGCCTTAATTTCCTTTGTTCAGTGTATCTATTCTTGGTATATTTTCTTCATTATTTCATTTCTGTTGTTTATCATTATCACACTATCATATACCTGTTCACTTTTCTTATTTATTCCAGTAGGGTGTTGACCTCACCTCACCACTACTATACCGAGGTTAGGCTTGGCACTTACTGTGTACCGTTGTAGTGTATTGCACATCGTTTTATGTAGATCCAGGTAACCTTACCAGCATAGGCACCGGTGAGTAGACTTCAGCTATAGAGACTTCAAGGTATACATGCTGGCGTCTGCGAGCCTCGGAGTCACCCTCTATCTAGTTCTATTTAATTTTCCCATTTTATAGATGATGTTGTATAGGGATGTTTAGTATACTCTTGTAGAGCTTGGGACTTGGTATCACCGGATTTTGGGAGTTTTGTTCTGTTGAGTTGCAGAGTTCTTTATTGTTAATTTTTGAGTTATTTGAAAGTTTCTATCACTTTCTCAGTTAAATTCTGCCTGAATGTTAGGCTTACCTACTCTTAGAGACTAGGTTACATCACGACATCCTACCGAGGGAAATTCAGTCAGTGACAAGGTGTATCAGAGCCCTAGGTGCATAGGTTTTACGTGCCAAAAGAAGGATTAGTAGAATCTCACGGATCGGTACATAAACTTTTGTACTTATCTTCGAGAGGCTATGGAACTATTAGGAAACTTCACTTATTTGATCCCTTATCATGCCAATTTGTTGACTTTAGATTTCTAAATCTATGGCTTTCTATTCTCTCATAGATGCTGAGGACATGAACTGCTGGATCAGACGATTAGATAAATGCGCCACCTGATACAGCCGCGAGAGGCTGGGGATGGGGTCAGGGTCCGGGAGAGGACAAGGAGGGGCATGTAGTGTAGCTAGAGCAGCTGCACGAGCTACAACGGAGGAGCCACCGGTAGCTCCAGTTGGGAGGTAGGCACTTGCGGCGCTTGTTTCTACCCCTGCACTTTAGGAGACACTCGCCCAGTTCTTGAGCATATTTGGTATTCTAGCTCCGGCGGGGTTGATTCCACTTGCAACGGCAACATCTCAGGCTGGGGTAGGAGCGCAAAATCTAGCAGCCGTACCCCAGAGCAGTGATTCCATGTTTAGCAAGTCCCATAGGATATACTAGTGCAGTTGGTTGTCCCAGTTCAGGCCGAGGTTAGGGCATCAATTTCTAAGGAGGAGTAGCATATGCTCTAGTGGTACAAAGAATACCAACCTCCTTCTTTTAGTGGCCTAGCTACAGAGGACGCACAAGGTTTTCTGGAAAAGTGCCACTCTATTCTCCATAACATAGGTATAGTGAAGACGAGCGGGGGTTATTTCACTTCTTTCTAGCTATCGGGACTAGCATACTAGTCGTGGTGGGCTTGGGATGAGGGTAGCCCAACCGAGGTAGCTTCGCTCGCATGGGCTCAATGTTTAGAGATGTTATTGAGATTTTGTTCCCCGGAACCTTTGGGATACATGGCGCGAGCAGTTTGAGCAGTTGCGCCAGGGTTATATGATTGTATCAGAGTATGCTCTGAAGTTTAGTGAGTTATCCAGCTATGCACCTGCCTTGATTTACAAAATTAGAGATCGAATCCGTCGATTTATCGAGTGGCTCAACTATGGTATTAGATTCAGCATGGCTCGATATTTGGAGACTGATACTTCATACCAGCAGGTGGTAGAAATTACATGGAGATTGGAGGGTTTGCAAGGCCAGGAGACAGGACAGGGAGGCCAAGAGTCCTCGAGATTCTGGTGGGTATAGTGGTGTCCACCAGAAAGTTATATGTTGTGATATTGATACACATGTGGTGGTTTAAGGATTGGGGTCGAAACGCATGCGGTAAGATAAGGTGGTCTTGATACGCTTGTTGGTAGTAGGGGAACTACTTGAAGCCACGCGGTGTGATAAGGTGGGCTACAACACACGAAGCTATTTCGCAAAACATGATTTTTAAAACTAAATGGAAGGCTCTCGCAGTGATATAAGGAATGATTATGATTTGTTTTGTGATATGAGACTATGACGCAGTACCTCGGTAGTGATGCTTGCTAATACCATTCAATTATATCACTTGTGGTTTAGTCGCTTTGTTTCCCTGGCATATTATTCATTGTTTACTTTTGTGATGCCTTAATTTCCTTAGTTCAGTGTATCTATTCTTGGTATATTTTCTTCATTATTTCATTTCTGTTGTTTATCATTATCACACTATCATATACATGTTCACTTTTCTTATTTGTTCCAGTAGGGTGTTGACCTCACCTCACCACTACTCTACCGAGGTTAGGCTTGGCACTTACTGTGTACCGTTGTAGTGTATTGCACATCTTTTTATGTAGATCCAGGTAACCTTACCAGCCTAGGCACCGGTGAGTAGACTTTAGCTATGGAGACTTCAAGGTATACCTGCTGGCGTCCGCGAGCCTCGGAGTCACCCTCTATCTAGTTCTATTTAATTTTCCCTTTTTATATATAATGTTGTATAGGGATGTTTAGTATAATCTTGTAGAGCTTGGGACTTGGTATCACCGGATTTTGGGAGTTTTCTTCTGTTGAGTTGCAGAGTTCTTTATTGTTAATTGTTGAGTTATTTGAAAGTTTCTATCATTTTCTTAGTTAAATTCTGCCTGAATGTTAGGCTTACCTACTCTTAGAGACTAGGTTACATCACGACATCCTACCAAGGGCAATTCGGTCAGTGACAAGTTGGTATCAGAGACCCAGGTGCATAGGTTTTACGTGCCAAAAGCAAGATTAGTAGAATCTCACGGATCGGTACAGAAACTTTTGTACTTATCTTCGAGAGGCTATGGGACTATTAGGAAACTTCACTTATTTGATCACTTATCATGCCAATTTGTTGACTTTAGATTTCTAAATCTATGGCTTTCTATTCTCTTATAGATGGTGAGGACGTGCACTGCTGGATCAGACGATCAGATAACTGCGCCACCTGATAGAGCCGCGAGAGGCTGGGGCTGGGGTCAGGGTCCGGGAGAGGACTAGGAGGGGCATGTAGTGTAGCTAGAGCAGCTGCACGAGCTACAACAGAGGTGCCATCGGTAGCTCCAGTTTGGAGGTAGGCACTTGCGGCGCTTGTTTCTACCGCTGCACTTTAGGAGACACTCGCACAGTTCTTGAGCATATTTTGTAATCTAGCTCAGGCGGGGTTGATTCCACTTGCAACAGCAACATCTCAGGCTGGGGTAGGAGCGCAAAATCTAGCAGCCATACCCCAGAGCAGTGATTCCATGTTTAGCAAGTCCCATAGGATATATCAGTGCAGTTGGTTGTCCCAGTTCAGGCCGAGGTTAGGGCATCAACTTCTAAGGAGGAGTAGCTTATGCTCGAGTGGTACAAAGAATACCAACCTCCTTCTTTTAGTGGCCTAGCTACGGAGGACGCACAAGGCTTTCTGGAAAAGTGCCACTGTATTCTCCATAACATGGGTATAGTGAAGACGAGCGGGGGTTATTTCACTTCTTTCTAGCTATCGGGACTAGAACACTAGTCGTGGTGGGCTTGGGATGAGGGTAGCCCAACCGAGGCAGCTTCACTCACATGGGCTCAATGTTTAGAGATGTTATTGAGATTTTGTTCCCCGGAGCCTTTGGGATACATGGTGCGAGCAGGTTTAGCAGTTGCGCCAGGGCTATATGATCGTATTAGAGTATGCTCTGAAGTTTAGTGAGTTATCCAGATATGCACCTGCCTTGATTTACAAAATTAGAGATCGAATCCGTTGATTTATCGAGGGGCTCAACTATGGTATTAGATTCACCATGGCTCGATAGTTGGAGACTGATACTTCATACCAGCAGGTGGTAGAAATCACATGGATATTGGAGGGTTTGCAAGGCCAGAAGACAGGACAGGGAGGCCAAGAGTCCTCGAGATTCTGGTGGATATAGTGGTGTCCACCAGAAAGTTATATGTTGTGATATTGATACACATGTGGTGGTTTAAGGATTGGGGTCAAAACGCATGCGGTAAGATAAGGTGGTCTTGAAAAGCTTGTTGGTAGTAGGGGAACTACTTGAAGCCACGCGGTGTGATAAGGTGGGCTAAAACACACGAAGCTTTTTCACAAAAAATGATTTTTAAAACTAAATGGAAGGCTCTCACGGTGATATAAGGAATGATTATGATTTGTTTTGTGATATGAGACTGTGACGCAGTACCTCGGTAGTGATGCTTGCTAATACCATTCAATTATATCACTTGTGGTTTAGTCGCTTTGTTTCCCTGGCATATTATTCATTGTTTACTTTTATTATGCCTTAATTGACTTTGTTCAGTGTATCTATTCTTTGTATATTTTCTTCATTATTTCATTTCTGTTGTTTATCATTATCACACTATCATATACCTATTCACTTTTCTTATTTGTTCCAGTAGGGTGTTGACCTCACCTCACCACTACTCTACCGAGGTTAGGCTTGGCACTTACTATGTACCGTTGTAGTGTATTGCACATCTTGTTATGTAGATCCAGGTAACCTTACCAGCCTAGGCACCGGTGAGTAGACTTTAGCTATGGAGACTTCAAGGTATACCTGCTGGCGTCCGAGCCTCGGAGTCACCCTCTATCTAGTTCTATTTAATTTTCCCTTTTTATAGATAATGTTGTATAGGTATGTTTAGTATACTCTTGTAGAGCTTGGGACTTGGTATCCCCGGATTTTGGGAGTTTTGTTCTGTTGAGTTGCAGAGTTCTAAATCTATGGCTTTCTATTCTCTCATAGATGCTGAGGATATGCATTGCTAGATCAGACGATCAGATAACTGCGCCACCTGATAGAGCCGCGAGAGGCAGGGGCGGGGGTCAGGGTCCGGGAGAGGACAAGGAGGGGCATGTAGTGTAGCTAGAGCAGCTGCACGAGCTACAACAGAGGAGCCACCGGTAGATCCAGTTTGGAGGTAGGCACTTGCGGCGCTTGTTTCTACCCCTGTACTTCACGAGACACTCGCCCAGTTCTTGAGCATATTTGGTAATCTATCTCAAGCGGGGTTGATTCCACTTGCAACGGCAACGTCTCAGGCTGGGGTAGGAGCGCAAAATCTAGCAGCCGTACCCCAGAGCAGTGATTCCATGTTTAGCAAGTCCCATAGGATATACCAGTGAAGTTGGTTGTCCCAGTTCAGGCCGAGGTTAGGGCATCAACTTCTAAGGACGAGTAGCTTATGCTCGAGTGGTACAAAGAATACCAACCTCCTTCTTTTAGTGGCCTAGCTACAGAGGACGCACAAGGCTTTCTGGAAAAGTGACACTGTATTCTCCATAACATGGGTATAGTGAAGACGAGCGGGGGTTATTTCACTTCTTTCTAGCTATCGGGACTAGCATACTAGTCGTGGTGGGCTTGGGATGAGGGTAGCCCAACCGAGGCAGCTTCACTCACATGGGCTCAATGTTTAGAGATGTTATTGAGATTTTGTTCCCCGGAGCCTTTGGGATACATGGCGCGAGCAGTTTGAGCAGTTGCGCCAGGGTTATATAATCGTATCAGAGTATGCTCTGAAGTTTAGTGAGTTATCCAGATATGCACCTGCCTTGTTTTACAAAATTAGAGATCGAATCCGTCGATTTATCGAGGGGCTCAACTATGGTTTTAGATTCAGCATGGCTCGATAGTTGGAGACTGATACTTCATACCAGCAGGTGGTAGAAATCACATGGAGGTTGGAGGGTTTGCAAGGCCAGGAGACAGGACAGGAAGGCCAAGAGTCCTCGAGATTCTGGTGGATATAGTGGTGTCCACCAGAAAGTTATATGTTGTGATATTGATACACGTGTGGTGGTTTAAGGATTGGGGTCGAAACGCATGCGGTAAGATAAGGTGGTCTTGATACGCTTGTTGGTAGTAGGGGAACTACTTGAAGACACGCGGTGTGATAAGGTGGGCTAAAACACACGAAGCTATTTCGAAACAAATGATTTTTAAAACTAAATGGAAGGCTCTCGCGGTGATATAAGGAATGATTATGATTTGTTTTGTGATATGAGACTGCGACGCAGTACCTCGGTAGTGATGCTTGCTAATACCATTCAATTATATCACTTGTGATTTAGTCGCTTTGTTTCCCTGGCATATTATTCATTGTTTACTTTTGTGATGCCTTAATTTCCTTTGTTCAGTGTATCTATTCTTGGTATATTTTCTTCATTATTTCATTTATGTTGTTTATCATTATCGCACTATCATATACCTGTTCACTTTTCGTATTTATTCCAGTAGGGTTTTGACCTCACCTCACCACTACTCTACCGAGGTTAGGCTCGGCACTTACTGTGTACCGTTGTAGTGTATTGCACATCGTTTTATGTAGATCCAGGTAACCTTACCAGCCTAGGCACCGGTGAGTAGACTTTAGCTATGGAGACTTCAAGGTATACCTGCTGGCATCCGCGAGCCTCGGAGTCACCCTCTATCTAGTTCTATTTAATTTTCCCTTTTTATAGAAAAATTTGTATAGGGATGTTTAGTATACTCTTGTAGAGCTTGGGACTTGGTATCACCGTATTTTGGGAGTTTTGTCCTGTTGAGTTGCAGAGTTCTTTATTGTTAATTGTTGAGTTATTTGAAAGTTTCTATCATTTTCTTAGTTAAATTCTGCCTGAATGTTAGGCTTACCTACTCTTAGAGACTAGGTTACATCACGACATCCTACCAAGGGCAATTCGGTCAGTGACAAGTTGGTATCAGAGCCATAGGTGCATAGGTTTTACGTGCCAAAAGCAGGATTAGTAGAATCTCACGGATCGGTACAGAAACTTTTGTACTTATCTTTGAGAGGCTATGGGACTATTAGGAAACTTCACTTATTTGATCACTTATCATGCCAATTTGTTGACTTTAGATTTCTAAATCTATGGCATTCTATTCTCTCATAGATGGTGAGGACGTGCACTGCTGGATCAGACTATCAGATAACTGCGCCACCTGATAGAGCCGCGAGAGGCTGGGGCTGGGGTCAGGGTCCGGGAGAGGACAAGGAGGGGCATCTAGTGTAGCTAGAGCAGCTGCACGAGCTACAACAGAGGTGCCATCGGTATCTCCAGTTTGGAGGTAGGCACTTGCGGCGCTTGTTTCTACCCCTGCACTTTAGGAGACACTAGCCCAGTTCTTGAGCATATTTGGTAATCTAGCTCAGGCGGGGTTGATTCCATTTGCAATGCCAACATCTCAGACTGGGGTAGGAGCACAAAGTCTAGCAGCCGTACCCCAGAGCAGTGATTCCATGTTTAGCAAGTCCCATAGGATATACCAATGCAGTTGGTTGTCCCAGTTCAGGCCGATGTTAGGGCATCAACTTCTAAGGAGGAGTAGCTTATGCTCGAGTGGTACAAAGAATACCAACCTCCTTCTTTTAGTGGCCTAGCTACAGAGGACGCACAAGGCTTTCTGGAAAAGTGCCACTGTATTCTCCATAACATGGGTATAGTGAAGACGAGCGGGGGTTCTTTCACTTCTTTCCAGCTATCGGGACAAGCATACTAGTCGTGGCGGGCTTGGGATGAGGGTAGCCCAACCGAGGCAGCTTCACTAACATGGGCTCAATTGTTTGAGATGTTATTGAGATTTTGTTCCTCGGAGCCTTTGGGATTCATGGCGCGAGCAGTTTGAGAAATTGTGCCAGGGTTCTATGATCGTATCAGAGTATGCTCTGAAGTTTAGTGAGTTATCCCGATATGCACCTGCCTTGATTTACAAAATTAGAGATCGAATCCGTCGATTTATCGAGGGGCTCAACTATGGTATTAGATTCAGCATGGCTCGATAGTTGGAGACTGATACTTCGTACCAGTAGGTGGTAGAAATCACATGGAGATTGGAGGGTTTGCAAGGCCAGGAGACAGGATAGGGAGGCCAAGAGTCCTTGAGATTCTGGTGGATATAGTGGTGTCCACCAGAAAGTTATATGCTGTGATATTGATACACATATGGTGGTTTAAGGATTAGGGTCAAAACGCATGCGGTAAGATAAGTTGGTCTTGATACGCTTGTTGGTAGCAGGGGAACTACTTAAAGCCACGCGGTGTGATAAGGTGGGCTAAAACACACGAAGCTATTTCGAAACAAATGATTTTTAAAACTAAATGGAAGGCTCTCGCGGTGATATAAGGAATGATTATGATTTGTTTTGTGATATGAGACTGTGATGCAGTACCTCGGTAGTGATGCTTGCTAATACCATTCAATTATATCACTTGTGGTTTAGTCGCTTTGTTTCCCTGGCATATTATTCATTGTTTACTTTTGTGATGCCTTAATTTCCTTTGTTCAGTGTATCTATTCTTGGTATATTTTCTTCATTATTTCATTTCTGTTGTTTATCATTATCACACTGTCATATACCTGTTCAATCTTCTTATTTATTCCAGTACGGTGTTGACCTCACCTCACCACTACTCTACCGAGGTTAGGCTTGGCACTTACTGTGTACCGTTGTAGTGTATTGCACATCATTTTATGTAGATCTAGGTAACCTTACCAGCCTAGGCACCAGTGAGTAGACTTTAGCTATGGAGACTTCAAGGTATACATGCTGGTGTCCGGGAGCCTCGGAGTCACCCTCTATCTAGTTCTATTTCATTTTCCCTTTTTATAGATAAAGTTGTATAGGGATGTTTAGTATACTCTTGTAGAGCTTGGGACTTGGTATCACCAGATTTTGGGAGTTTTATTCTGTTGAGTTGCAGAATTCTTTATTGTTAGTTGTTGAGCTATTTGAAGGTTATTATCATTTTCTCAGTTAAATTCTGCCTGAATGTTAGGCTTACCTACTCTTAAAGACTAGGTTACATCACGACATTCTACCGAGGGAAATTCGGTCAGTGAGAAGTTGGTATCAGAGCCCTAGGTACATAGATTTTACGTGTCAAAAGCAGGATTAGTAGAATCTCACGGATTGGTACCGAAACATTTGTACTTATCTTCGAGAGGCTATGGAACTATTAGGAAACTTCACTTATTTGATCCCTTATCATGCCAATTTGTTGACTTTAGATTTCTAAATCTATGTCTTTCTATTTTCTCGTAGATGGTGAGGACATGCACCGCTGGATCCGACGATCAGATAACTGCGCCACCTGATAGAGCCGCGAGAGGCTGGGGCTGGGGCTGGGGTCAGGGTCCGGGAGAGGACTAGGAGGGGCATGTAGTGTAGCTAGAGCAGCTGCACGAGCTATAACAGAGGAGCCACCGGTAGCTCCAGTTGGGAGGTAGGCACTTGCGGCGCTTGTTTCTACCCCTGCACTTCAGGAGACGCTCGCCCAGTTCTTGAGCATATTTGGTAATCTAGCTCAGGCGGGGTTGATTCCACTTGCAACAGCAACATCTCAGGCTGGGGTAGGAGCGCAAACTCTAGCGGCCATACCCCAGAGTAGTGATTCCATGTTTAGCAAGTCCCAAAGGTTATACCAGTGCAGCTGGTTATCCCAGTTCAGGCCGAGGTTAGGGCATCAACTTCTAAGGAGGAGTAGCTTATGCTCGAGTGGTACAAAGAACACCAACCTCCTTCTTTCAGTGGCCTAGCTACAGAGGACGCACAAGGCTTTCTGAAAAGTGAAGACGAGCGGGGGTTCTTTCACTTCTTTCCAGCTATCGGGACAAGCATACTAGTTGTGGCGGGCTTGGGATGAGGGTAGCCCAACCGAGGCAGCTTCACTAACATGGGCTCAATTTTTTGAGATGTTATTGAGATTTTGTTCCCCGGAGCCTTTAGGATTCATGGCGCGAGCAGTTTGAGCAATTGTGCCAGGGCTCTATGATCGTATCAGAGTATGCTCCGATGTTTAGTGAGTTGTCCAGATATGCGCCTGCCTTGATTTACAAAATTAGAGATCGAATCCGTCGATTTATCAAGGGGCTCAACTATGGTATTATATTTAGCATCGCTCGATAATTGGAAATTGATACTTCATACCAGCAGGTGGTAGAAATCACATGGAGATTGGAGGGTTTGTAAGGCCAGGTGACAGGACAGGGAGGCTAAGAGTCCTCGAGATTCTGGTGGATATAGTGGTGTCCACCAAAAAGTTATATGTTGTGATATTGATACGCATGTGGTGGTTTAAGGATTGGGGTCGAAACGCATGCGGTGAGATATGGTGGTCTTGATATGCTTGTTGGTAGTAGGGGAAGTACTTGAAGCCACGCGGTGCAATAAGGTGGGCTAAAACACGGGAAGCTAGTAGGGTGCAATAAGGTGCAATAAGTATTTTCTTCATTGTTTCATTTCTGTTGTTTATCATTATCACACTATCATATACCTGTTCAATTTTATTATTAATTCTAGTAGGGTGTTGACCGGACCTAATCACTACTCTACCGAGGTTAGGCTTGGCACTTACTGGGTACCGTTGTAGTGTACTTATGCTACACTTTTGGACATCGTTTTATGCAGATCAAGGTAACCTTACCAGCCTAGGCACTGGTGAGTAGAGTTCAGATATAGAGACTTCAAGGTATACCTGCCGGCGTCTGCGATCCTCGGAGTCACCCTCTATCTAGTTCTATTTCATTTTCCCTTTTTATAGATAATGTTGTATAGGGATTTTTAGTATACTCTTGTAGAGCTTGGGACTTGGTATCACCGGATTTTGGGAGTTTTGTTCGGTTGAGTTTCAGAGCTATTTTATGTTAGTTGTTGAGTTATTTGAAAGTTTTTATCATTTTCTATGTTAAATGCTGCCTGAATGTTAGGCTTACCTACTCTTAGAGACTAGGTTCCATCACGACATCTTACAGAGGGAAATTCGGTCATTGATAAGTTGGTATCAGAGCCCTAGTTACATAGGTTTTACGTGTCAAAAGCAGGTTTAGTAGAATGTCACAGATCGGTATAGAAACTTTTGTACTTATCTTCGATAGGCTATAGAACTGTTAGGAAACTTCACTTATATGATCCCTTATCATGCGAATTTGTTGACTTTAGATTTCGAAATCTATGTCTTTCTATTCTCTCATAGATGGTGAGGACATGCACCGCTGGATCCGACGTTTAGATACCCGCGCACCCTAATAGAGCCACGGGAGGCCGGGGCTGGGGTAGGGGTCCGGGTCCGGGAGAGGAAAAGGAGGGGAATGTAGTGTAGCCAGAGCAGCTACACGAGCTACGACAGAGGAGCCACCGGTAGCTCTAGTTGGGATGTAGACACTTGCGGCAGTTGTTGCTACCCCTGCACTTCAGGAAACTCTCGCCCAGTTCTTGAGCATATTTGGTAATCTAGCTCTGGCATTGTTGATTCCACTTGCAACGGCAACATCGTAGGCTGGGGTAGGAGTGAAAACTCCCGTGGCCCATACCCCAGAGGAATGATTCCATGTTGAGCAGGTCCCATAGGTTATACTAGTGCAGCTGGTTGTCCCAGTTCAGGCCGAGGTTAGGGCATCAACTTCTAAGGAGGAGTAGCTCAGGCTCGAGAGATACATAAAAACCATCCTCCTTCTTTCAGTGGACTAGCTACAGAGGACGCACAAGGCTTTCTGGAGAAGTAACACTATATTCTCCAAAACATGGGTATAGTGAAGACGAGCGGGGTTTCTTTCACTTCTTTTCAGCGATCAGGACTAGGATACTAGTCGTGGCGGGCTTGGGAGGAGGGTATCCCAACCGAGGTAGCTTCACTCATATGGGCTAAATCTTTAGAGATGTTATTGAGAGTTTGTTCCACGGAGACTTTGGGATACATGGCACGAGCAGTTTGAGCAGTTGCGCGAGGGTTCTATGATCGTATCAGAGTATTCTCTGAAGTTTAGTCAGTTGTCCAGATATGCACCTGCCTTGGTTTACACAATTAGAGATCGAGACCGTCAATTTATCAAGGGGCTCAACTATAGTATTAGATTCAGCATGGCTCGATAGTTGGAGACTGATACTCCATACCAGTAGGTGGTGGAAATCACATGGAGATAGGAGGGTTTGGAGGGCCAGGAGACAGGATAGGGAGGCAAAGAGTCCTCGAGATTCTGGTGGTGTCCACCAGAAAGAATATAGCCAGGAATTGGTTGGCAATAATCCCTCTACAAAAATAATATTCATGCTAATAAAAGCGGAATAATAACTTACTCTTTGTTTGTGTGTAGAAATGAGAGACGGAGATTTCCTTTTATAGCCAAAGCCTCACTCTCTGTAGCCTACTATATTTGACAATTTGCATACAATTTTCCTTCCTTTTCTTCAATGTTAACAATTCAACAAAGTTGGCTACCAAAACAAAGAAACTCACAACTGAATATTTTCCTTAGGCACATGCCTATTACTTTGGCTTTTGAATGAGATGGACCCCATCAATCTCTCCCTCCAGTCTCATTCATCTAGAGGAGGTAGCACTAAATTCTAGTTTGTGTGCATGCCGACAAGTTCTTTGCATAGCTCGAACTTGTCTCTTAGTACCATCTTGGTCAGCATATCTAAAGGATTCACAATTGTATATATCTTCTTGACCTGTATTGATCCATCCTCTATTCTTTCTTGAATTCTTTGATATCTCACGTCAATATGCTTCGTCCTTGCATGATAAATAGTGTTTTTGCTCAGGTTTATTACACTTTGACTGTCACAATAGACAACATACTTATTTTGATGTAGTCCAAGCTCTCAAAGGAACCATTTCAGCCAAACTATCTCCTTGCCAGCTTCAATAGCGGTAATATACTTGGCTTCAGTTGTACAGAGTGCAACACTTCTGCAACTTTGGCTGCCATGATATAGCTCCCCATAAAAATATGAACAGGTATCCTATAGTTGATTTACGATTATCAATATCAACTGCCATACCAGCATCTGTGTAGCCCTTCAAGATTGGATCAGATCCTCCAAAACACAAGAAATCTCCTAAAGTACCTCTTAGGTACCTGAGTATCCACTTGATTTCTTCCCAAAAGTTCATTTCCAGGATTTTCAAGGAATTTACTAACAACACCAATTGCATGAGCAATATTAGGTCTGGTGCATACCATTGCATACATCAAGCTTCCGACTGCTGAAGAATAAGGAACTTTAGCCACGCTCCATTTCACCTCCACTGTAGTAGGACACATCTTCTTGCTCAACTTTATATGACTAGCAAGAGGTGTGTTGACTGGCTTAGCACTTTTCATGTTGAAGCATTCCAGTACACGTTCAATATACTTCTCCTGAGATAGCCACAACTTTCTTCTTGTTTGCCCTCGAACTATCTTTATTCCTAGGATTTGTTGTGTTGGGCCCAAGTCCTTCATATTAAATGACTTGGACAAATCTCTCTTCAATTTTGCAATCATCTCCTTATCTTATCCTACAATGAACATGTCATCCACATACAACAATAATATAATAAAGTTATTATCAGAAAACTTTTGAAATATACATATGGATCACAATAGGTCTTTATGTATGTTTGAATTTTCATGAATGAGTCAAACTTCATGTACCACTGCCTTGGTGCCTGCTTCAATTCATAAGGACACTTATTCAATTTGCACATCATGTGTTTCTTTCTAGCTACTTCAAATCCTTCTAGCTACTTCATGTAAATCTCCTCTTCCAAATCTCCATGAAGAAATGAAGTTTTCACATCTAACTTCTCCACTACAAGATATAGGCTAGCTGCAAAGCTCAAAATCGTTCTAATAGAAGTCATTTTGACAACATGTGAGAAACTTTCATCAAAATCAATACCTTTCTTTTGCTCGAAGCCTTTAACCACCAATCGAGCTTTGTATCTGACCAACTTGCCATTTCCAACTTTCTTGAGTTTAAAGACCCACTTACATTTGAGTGGTTTTTAATCTTTGGAAGTTCAACCAGCTTTTACGTGCCATTCTTTTGTAGAGATTTCATCTCTTATTGCATGGCTTTCATCCACTAGTTCTTTTCTGGATGGGACAACACCCCTTTAAGACTTTCTGGCTCCTTTCATCATTGATGTGGACATATTCTGTGGAAGGGTACCTGTATGACTCTACCCTTGGCCTTTGTGATTTCCATAGAGGTTGAGGTTGTTCTTCTTCATGACAGAGTAATCCACTTGCTCGACATCATCATCAAGTTGATCCCTCTGCTAAATAACCTCATCAGGCTGCTCCCTATGCTAGGCAACCTCGTCGGTCCTACTTTCTGCACTTGTGGGATTGTTAGAAGTAGAGGTAATAGTAACAAGGTTAGGAATTATATAATTCCTGGCCTTCTCGGACATATATCAGCAGCAGTTCCGACTTCACTTTCTCGGAAGACTACATCTCTGCTTCTGATGACCTTCTTCTTTATAGGATCCCACAATTTGTATTCGAACTCTTCATCTCCATATCCAATGAATATGCACGTAACAGACTTATCATCCAGCTTTGTTCTCTGCTCCTTTGGTACATGTGCAAAAGCTCTACAATTGAACACCTTCAGATGCGAGTAGGACAACTCCATGTTGGTCCAAACTCTTTTTAGGATGTCAAATACCAAAAGAACTGATGGACTCCATTCATCAGTTAACAGGCTGTCTGAACTGCTTCGCCACAGAATGACTTAGGAAGTTTAGCTATTCTGAGCATGCTTTTCACCTTCTCAACAATGGTGCGGTTCATCATCTCGGATACGCCATTATGCTGTGGGGTTCCAAGAACTGTCTTTTCATGTATGATCCCATAACTTGAACAATACTCTACAAATTCCCTTTCAGTGTACTCACCTCCATTGTCACTTTGGAAACTCTTTAGCTTTTGACCCATCGCCCTTTCCACTAGAGCATGAAACTTTTTGAAAACTTGAAACACATGATCTTTAGTTTTCAAAATATAAACCCATAATTTTCATGAAGCATCATCAATAAAAGTAATAAAATATTTATTACCGCCCATCGATTCAATTTCTATTGGACCACAAATATTAGTATATACCAAATTAAGTATATTTAATTTTCTTTTAGACGATGTCTGAAATGAGACTCTATGCTGCTTACCAACTAAACAATAGTCACATGGTTTTACCGTTGTACCTTTGGCATAAGAAATGAGTGATTTCCTGATAAGAATATGCAATCCTTTCTCGCTCATATGACCCATTCTTTTGTGCCACAAATCTACATAAATCTCATCTTGTGCCGTGTTAAATTCACCTTGGAATATTTCTGCATTTTTCCTGTACAACGTGCCACGAGCAACTCCCTTTGCAATCACCAATGATCCCTTGGTGAGTCTCCACTTTTGATTTGAAAAATAGTTCTCGTATCCATCCTAGTCTAAAGGAATTCGCGAGATCAGGTTCATTCGTAAATCAGGTACATGCCGCACGTCCTTTAGAACCAATGTGCATCCGGCATTTTTCTTGATATGAATGTCACTGATCCCCGCGATCTTTGAGTAACTCGTGTTACCCATTCTCACAGTTCCAAAATCACCTGTTACATATCTACAAAATATTTCTCCTACCGGTGTGGCATTATAAGATGCTGCTGTATCAACCACCCATTCCGACTCTGGACCTGACAAGTGCATGCATTTGTATTCCTCATTTATAAAGAGGACAACATTTTCATTATTTTGCACCATGGCGGTTGTGTTGTCGTCATTCTTTTGGATACTGCTTTCATTTTTGCCCTTCTTTGGCTTTGGGCAATCTATTTTGAAGTGACCTGGTTGATCATAATTGTAGCCATTTTTGGCTCTTTATTTGGATTGTTTCTTAGACTTCCCACGAGCTCCGAATCTACCATAATTTCTCAAACTCCTCTGATAACTCCTACCTCTATCTTCTGTGATGTGAGCATGTCCTTGATTTGCAGGCTTCTTTCTCATCTTCTCGTTGAGTAGAAGAGCCTATGTGACATCTTACAAGTCAATGGTAGTCTTACCGTGCAGGATGGTTGTTGCCAACTTATCGCACGAAGATGGTAATGAGTTTAATAGCAAGATGGATTTATCTTCTTCCTCGATTTTCACTCTGAGGTTGGGGAGCTGTGTGATTATTCTGTTAAACACATTTAAATGTGACAAACAATTAGTACCTCCACCTATGTGTAGGACGTATAATTGCTTTTTTAGGTACAATTTATTTGTCAGTGTTTTGGACATGTATAGGCTTTCCAACCTTGTCAAAATGCCACGTGCGGTGTCTTCATCAATGATGTTATTTACCACATCATCCGATAAGTGCAACCTGATTGCACTAGCAGCCCTTTCATCCAAGTTCGCCCAGTCCTCAGTTTCCATGGTATTACGCTTTTTGGCATCAACATCTAGTACCTTGTGTAATCCTTGTTGGATAAGTATATCCCTCGTCCTTCTTTGCTATGTTGAGAAACCATTATCTTCGTTGAATTTTTCTACCTCGTACTTTACTCCGGACATGTTATTGTTTACCGAGGATAGTGCTACCGACAGTGAATAGTACTTCTGTGAGCGAGCAGAACATGTGCTCTGATACCAGCTATTGGGAATAAACTCTCTACAAAAATAAATATTCACGGTAATAAAAGCGGAATAATAACATAGCACCGAGATACAAAAATTAATAAGAATTAAAGAGTGACAACGACACCAAGATTGTTACATGGAAAACCCTTTTGAATAAGGGAAAACCACGGCCCAGAGAGGAGCAACTAATAGCACTATAGCAAGGAACTTTAAACTTTGTAGGTCTCAGTAAAATACTCCAAAGACCACTACGGCACTCAAAAGAAATAACCCTCTTATGATATTCTCACCTCACTACAATATCGCGCACTCTATAGTTTTCTCACAAACTATTTTCTTATACCATGTCAGTAAAATCTTAATCTTTCTTTCTCTTTGTCGGTGTATAGAAATGAGAGTCGAAGCTCTCCTTTTATAGCCAGAGCCTCACTCTCTGAAGCCTACTATATTTGACAATTTGCACACACTTTTCCTTCTTTTTTTTCAATGTTAACAATTCAACAAAGTTGGTTTCCAAACCAAAGAAACTCCAAGCCAGATATTTTCCTTAAGTACATGCCTATTACTTTCGCTTTTGAATGAGATGGACCCCATCAGAATTATCCATAGATTCATCAGAAGGATGTATACCATCATCCATTTGAAGCTTATTTCCAAGAACCATCTTTCAGTTTGTTGGAGAGTAATAATGTTTCCAATATGGGAAGCCAAAATCAAATGGATTTTTCTGAAGAATATAGAAATATCGAGATATGGCTATTGGAGATGGATTCATGTACTAGCTNTATTTTTCTCACAAACTTTTTTCTTATACCCTGTCTGTAAAATCTCAATCTTTCTTTCTCTTTGTCGGTGTATAGAAATGAGAGTCGAAGCTCTCCTTTTATAGCCAGAGCCTCACTCTCTGAAGCCTACTATATTTGACAATTTGCACACACTTTTCCTTCTTTTTTTTCAATGTTAACAATTCAACAAAGTTGGTTTCCAAACCAAAGAAACTCCAAGCCAGATATTTTCCTTAAGTACATGCCTATTACTTTCGCTTTTGAATGAGATGGACCCCATCAGAATTATCCATAGATTCATCAGAAGGATGTATACCATCATCCATTTGAAGCTTATTTCCAAGAACCATCTTTCAGTTTGTTGGAGAGTAATAATGTTTCCAATATGGGAAGCCAAAATCAAATGGATTTTTCTGAAGAATATAGAAATATCGAGATATGGCTATTGGAGATGGATTCATGTACTAGCTATCATCATCAGTATGAGGGACATGTTCTGTTTATTGATGAAGAACAAGTTTCTTTTGATGATTATAGTTATGATTTATCCAGTCTTTTGTGAGACTTAATTAGCTAATAAGTGTCGTGTGTGCATGATTATCTAGACTTTGTACGTACTGTTCATATAGCTATACATAGAAACTATTGTAAATGGTTGGACATATATATGTTATATATTCACATCTCTTTTTTGCCTCTTCTCTTTCTAGATCTCAATGTATAGAGAGATGTAGATTATTAATTTAATAATTATTAAGTGTGGATTGTTCAGTATCAGTTGATGTACATTTCTTGTATGTGGAAGAGGCAGTCGTTGGATTTATTATTATGCCGTGAATATTGTACGTATGTGCATAGCTTTTGATCATATATATGAATGTTTATATATATAGTTTGAGCAACAAGTTCTTAATTAGAAATGTCTGAATTGTGATATATTGCAAACTCTGTATGGTAGTTTTATGATGTTGGTTTTGTCACATTAGGCCGGAGACGTTATATTCAGTGTTTCATGTAGGATCTCTTTTATGTGTAATCCAAATTTTATAGATAGTTCTTATTATTCCTTGTGAATTTAAGTTATATACATTATCACTATACCCACCTTTTTCTCTCCTCCTCCTTTTGCTTCATGAATCCTCGTTCTCTTGCCCTTTCCCCTCTAGGATATGATGAATTACTATGTGGTCTAATGGAGGTTTTAACTTCAATGGCTTATAGTAAACTTCGTTTTTATCTTCCATGGAATTATATATAGAGTTTTCTCCAATAAACTTGCCCAAATATGACATTAATGTCGAATATGATACCTCTCTCATTTTTGTTTAAGTAAATTACAATTACCTATTCTAACCTTTAATAGTTAGAAATTAAAGTATTACCATTCATCTATTGATTATGATATGGAGAGTATTTTCCTTATAAAATGAAAAATCAATATGGGAATTTTGAGAAATTAAAGATTACCCCTAAGTTATTCTGATTTATGATATACTACCTTCTTTAAATTTCCAATGTCTCGCCTTTACGTCATTGGATTGAT
Source organism: Nicotiana otophora (assembly GCA_000715115.1). Classification (NCBI taxonomy): domain Eukaryota; kingdom Viridiplantae; phylum Streptophyta; class Magnoliopsida; order Solanales; family Solanaceae; genus Nicotiana; species Nicotiana otophora. The sequence continues at coordinate 36,721 of AWOL01S0015450.1, read as the reverse complement.
TATCTCCTTAGAGTTTTGAAACCTTATTAAATTAATGTAACTTGTGTTTACCCTAAAAATGGATAACAATTGAATTTATACGTGGTTTTAAGGATACGTGATATAACTTGGCATAAATTAAGAGAATATATTAATATTGAATTTGATGATAAAGGAAATAAAAGCAAACCAAACGAATCGAAAAGCGTTGGACCTCTAATTCGATCACCTTTGAATCAAGAGAAGTTTCAACTTGATATAAGAATAGAGTAACAAGATAATGAAAGCTAGAAAACGATATTGTATTGCTTTATGTTGCATAAAAGTCACGCCCCTTTACAAATGATCATATCCTCTTTAAATAGTAGGGAGTCCTACTCTTGATACAATTCTAAATGAAGTAAAAATTCTCCTGATTGGCTAATTAATCAGCCTATCCTTGATACATGTCGAGATCTCCGCCGTGATCTATGCTTGATTTTGTATCGGTCCCGAGGTCTCGATCTTAGCGATATAATTTCACACCTCGGTTCAATATGACTCGAGGTCAGACATTAATCTATCAAATGAAAGATCTTCGAGTCTAGTTTCTAACGCTTTAAACCGTTCGTCGGTTGGACAATGCTACAAGAAGTTATGACCAAATTACCAAAGGCTGGCAGAATGTGATTCTGCAGCCAATTCTGTGACCGCAAAATTATTCCGCGGACCACAGAACTGACCAGTTTAGCCCAGTTCTGCGCACCAATTTTATGGTCCATTGTGCGGACCGCATACCCGGTTTGCGGTCCATTATGCGATGGCAGACTTGAGTTTGGAGGTTTCATTTTTCTATTTTTATAACCCGACCCCATTTTGATAAATAGCCTTTGGGGTTCATTTTGAAGGCAAAAACCTGATATTTTTAGAGCAAATTGAGATTGTTCTTGAGAGAGGAAGAAGCTCAAGTTCTTTGTTCATCAATATCTTTTCAAATCTTTAAAATCCAACAAGGAAATCTCACAAGATCTTCACTCAAGAGGTAAGAATCAAACCCTAGTTTTCAATTTCGAGTTTGGGGTAAAGGATGGGTGATGAGGAGTATGATTCCGCGGTGTAAGACTATTATTCATACATGTATGTACTAATAAGGTTTGTGGGAAGATTGTTGAGCTCAAATAAGTAAGGATTGGGTTGTGAATTGAAATGAATCTTGTGGAAGAATCCTGTAACCAATTTGCACACTTAGTGTTTAATAAAATGCTCGAATGAGCTGAGGCCAAGAATATCTTCCTAATTATGGTTCACTTTTGTTATGTTTCAAATTAAATTTAAGTTTCTAGGATTTCCGAAACATTGTAGTAATTTAAGGAAAGCTCAAAGCGAGGTATGTTGGCTAAACTACTCTCTTATAATTGAATTTCATGACGTTTCCGTAAGTTTCAAGTATGGTTGGTTTAATTTCCTTATTCTCATGTTCCGAGTTGTTCCCAATAAATTCAATCGTCCTGAGTAAGAAAAGTGTCGATAATTATGTATTCAAAATGTGGTCTGAATGGTCCAATCACATTATGTTATCCTTCTAGAATGTTTTCAAGAATGATATGTGTGTTTAAATGTTATGGCTTTGAGTCGTGTTTCAAATGAAATCTAGTATGCCAAACGGTGTGAGGAAAGCTCAATATACTTAACACTTTTATTTGCTCATATGTGTATCTAAAGTCTTGTCTTATTGTTGATAATATATAAAGATTGATGGAAGTGAAATAAGTGAATTGGGGATAAAAAATGTGGCCAATGTGCCATGAATGAAAGTTATACTTGTGGCCAATGGTGCCAATGAAATGACATGACGTGAGAAAGACTATGAAAGGAGCTCTGATTCAACTGTTCCAAAATTGAATTTGAAAATAGCATTTCCTAAAAGCTTATGAACTCAACTGATGCACATATGTGGTTGTTTTAACTAATGCTATGCTTTGTAAGTAGTTTCAATGTGTTTTTCATTCTTACATATTATTTCGTAGAAATTGTGTATTGCCATTTTTGTGGAAAAGTGTTTCAAGATTAAATGACGTGTTATCATTTATGATTTTAATTTACGCTTCGATTGCCAACCATTTTACTCCATTTCTTTGAAAGAAATCCATTGTGTTTAAAGTCTTCATTACTGATGAACTTAAAGTTGTGATTTCTGAATATTATATATGTTGATATTTATGATGATAATACATCATCGGGATAAAATGAAAGTGTTGAATATCAAATACGGCCATCGTGCCTTGAATAATGAATCTTGTGAATGGCCAAAAGAGCCATGGGAATATTGTTGTTTTGATTGGTTGAAAGTACTAATGGAGATTTATACAATGTGAAAGATGATGAGGTAAATATCTTTGTATTTATGTTATCTTTGTGTGCAAAACAAAAATGTTTTTGGGAGTATCGACAGTCACCGAGGAATGGTAGGTTGAAACAACCTAACCCCGAAACTACACATGCCGGTGTAGGAGTGAATTGTGATTATTCCACTTATTACGCATGAGATTGATGTGATAAAATTATTTCCCCTTAATTTAGATGAGAAGATTGATAGAAAAGGATGATGTCGATCTATACGACATTGTGGTGAGATGGCCTAGCTGATCGGGTCGTTATTGGATTCCATGCCGCACACATGGTGGTGATTGTGCTGGAAATTGTAATTTGAAATTATGATTGTGGTTGATGTCTCGAATGAGATGGACTAGCCGATAGGGTCGTGATCAAACTCCGTGCTAGAAGTACGGTGGTATTATTATTGTGAACATTGGTATTCTGAACAATGATAGTGTGAACAATGGTATATCGGTGCTGAAGATGCAATTGTGACCATTAGTGGAAATGAAATGAAGAGATGTGCAAGAAATATGAAACATGATGATTGATAGAAAAGGGTGATGTCTCACATGAGATGGCCTACCCAATCGGGTCGTGGTCGGACGCCATGCCGCACACATGGCGGTGACTGTGTTAGAATTGTAATTGAAATTGTGATTTTGTTGATGTATCGCATGAGACGGCCTAGCCGATCTAGTCGTGATCGGACGCCGTGCCGCACACATGGCGGTGACTATTTTAGAATTGCAATTGAAATTGGGATTTGGTTGATGTCTCGCATGAGACGTCCTAGCCGATCAGGTCTTGATCGGACGCCATGCAGCACACATGGTGGTGACTGTGTTGGAAATTGTTATCAAAATTGTGAATAGTGGTATACTGGTACTAAAGCTTTACCAACTTAAAATTTTGAAATTTATTTAGAACTTATCTTATCTCTAATTTGATATTTGGTAATTGTTTGCGGCTTTAACTGATATTTGAACTGTCCTTACTTGCATTACTGCTCGTTTCTTTGAGAGAGTGTTTGGTCATATATACTAGTTCTATTCAACAGTACTAACGTCCCTTTTGCTTGGGGCGCTGCATATTTAATGGATGCAGGTGATTCCACAGCAGGCGACACTGATCAGCGATAGCACTACATTCTTTTCCCAATTGATTTGGTGAGCCCTACTTCACTCGGGGTCATGTGTCTTTTGTTCATTTTATCACAATGTTTTGAGGTATAGCCGGATCCTTATTTCCGGCAATATCATTGTACTCTTTTGTATCTAATAGAGGCTTCGTAGACATAGTTGTAATGCCTC